>JACSCI010001158.1:6347-19465 GCA_016801065.1 Sceloporus tristichus
GTTATGTTGCTTGTGATTATTTGTATTTGTCAAGTCTTTTAATTGTACCTGTGTTATTGTTGTTGCTCCTATATGGTATTTTCTTTAGCAATAAAGTTAAAAAAACATACAGTACCCTGAAATCTAGAAATCATAACCAGGAGAAGGTGTTTTGGCCACACTGCAAACAATAACCTCCAAAATCCACAAAACAATCATACCTTTCTCCTGTTTGATGTTTAACGCTTTTTCCCAATGAAGAAGTCAGTTGAGCTTCAAAAGCTTGTTTTATCTATTTTGTGCATTTTGGTTGGCCACTAAAGGTATCCCTGTTTTGTGGATTGTGGCTGTTATTGTGCTTTGCTGTATGGTCTGGCCAGCATGGCAACCTCTGGATATGATCCCTAGAGTAGGAATCCCTCTTTGTCTCATGGCTGTTGGGGCTTTTCTCCCTCCCTCCCTCTCTGCCCCATAGAAGTCAAGGGGGACTCACCTTTGCTAAGGTCTCTTTCAAAGGGCTAGGATTCAGAGACAGAGGTTGAATTTGCATTACAGAAATCATGCATTTCAACACTGCTTTAACTGCCATGGGTCAATTCTATGGAGAGCTGAGATCTGTAGTTTTCTGAGCTATGTAGCCTCTCTCGGGAGCTCTAGTGTGAAAAGAGACTACAAATCCCAGAATCCCATAGCATTGAGAAATGGCAGTTAAAGCGATGTCAAACTGCATGAATTCGGCAGTGCAGATTCAACCATAAGCCATGTTATTCAGGAATATCAGTATCCTAAGGGATCTTGTAGCACCTTTGAGACTAACTGAGTGAAAAAAGTTGTAGCATATACTTTTGTAGACTTGTGTCTGGAGTAGCCAGAACCTTCTTTTGTCTTCCATTTTGGGAGAGGAGAGAGGGAGGCCGAATGGAGAGAGCTCCCTGGGAAAGAAGCTGTGTCTCTCCAGGCTGAGAGGCCAGAGACCTAGGAGGAGGGCCTCTGCGGTTGGGGAAGAGTCGCTGTATGAAGCATTGGACCTTCTGGGACCTTCCTTTTGTGCCCATGGAAGGGGAGAGAGAGGCAGGTGAGCTCCAACTGCCTTCCTCGAAGAGGACCAGCCCTCCCTTCAGCCACCATCTGGAAGGGGAGAGAGGCAGGCGAGCTCCAACTGCCTTCCTCGAAGAGGACCAGCCCTCCCTTCAGCCACCATCTGGGAGAGAGAGGCAGGCGAGCTCCAACTGCCTTCCTCGAAGAGGACCAGCCCTCCCTTCAGCCACCATCTGGGAGAGAGAGGCAGGTGAGCTCCACCAGACCTGCCTGGAAGAAGCAGAGCCCTCCCTCCGGTCCATCTGCCTTGGTCCAGGCCTCAGAGGGAGAGAAGAATGCTGGACCTGATCCCCTCCCCCCTCACCATTCCCTTCTCCTTTTGTGTCGTGTCTTTTAGATTGTAAGCCTGCGGGCAGGGAACTGTCTGGTTAAAAATAATAATAAATGTAAAGTGACCCGAAGCAGCTTTATTTTGGCCTTTTGCCATAGTTTTGGAATATAGGTTTAAATATAGCCCACTTAAACCACTCTTGCCTTAATTTACAAAACATCTTGTAGCACCTGTGAGACTGAGCATAAACATTTGTAGACTTGTTCTCCATCCTCATATCTATGAAGTCAATGGGTGCCCAGAACGGATCTTAGATTCCTCCTTGCATCCGCCGAAGGAGATCAATCTACAATGGCTGATGCTAAAACTTCCTTTGAAAGTACAAAAGCTAGCACCACCTGACTCTGTGGGGTTTTTGGTCTTTCTGGACCTTCTGTTTCAGCTTCTTTTTCTTGGCCATATACAGGAGGTAGTCAGTCTCGGCTTGGAGCTGTTTTTGCAATGGTGTTTTCTTTGTCTTAATTGGTAGCACCTTTGGATGGGAAAATACACAAAACAAAATCTCACATGTCATAGAATCATAGAGTTGGAAGAGACCGCTTTAAGGGTAAATTCTCAGTGGAGGAAGATAGCCAGATGCAAACATGCTACCCAAACGGAAAATACTATGAAAAGTGCATGAGGCTTCTCCTGTACCTTGTCGGTTAGTTTCAGCTGTTGGATGGATTGGATTAGTTCGAAGGCCCCGCTGCCTAGCTTGTCTTCTCTAGGTAACAAATTGGAGTGGCCATCCAAGCCCCGTTCAACATCCGAATGGGTTGGTTTGGGTTGGCAGGTGAGATTAACCCTGTCCATTTGACCAAAGAGGAGAATGATGAGGGATTGCCCTTTTTACATGGAGTTTATCACAAGTGAGGAATTACTCATAATTTTGAATGAAAAGAAAGTGGGGCCAGAACGCATTCACGTGAATTCGCTAGGTTAGCAAAATTACATGAATTGCATTCGAACTGGCTCCTCATTGCCCAAAAATAGCATGCCATTGCCCAAATTTGCGTGTGGCAGTTTATCACACAATAACGTTAAACCCCATGATTGCGTTCAGATTGCCACTGGATTATACTTCCAATTTCCCTTGCCTGATAAGCTCTCATATTCTAACTTTTCTCCCAAGAACCTATTTCCAGACTCACTTGGCTTTCTCCTCTGGGACTGAAATTTTCTGAACTTTTTCATTTGGCTTGATGGGAGCTTTTCTGGTGGGATCTTCCTTTGTTCCCAATTCTTTTTTGGGAGAAAAATGCCAAGAACAGCCTAAGAAAGAAATACAATTTTACCTCATCAAAAGTAAGTGAAACTCTTGATATAGGATATATCTTCATGCATTTAAACATTTAACAGGTTTTCTAGTGGTCAAGCTGATAGCAGTTAGAATCACTTGAAATTTGTTGTCATCTACTGTTTTGGAGCAAATCATGGCCCCAGGCAGCCCTCCTGTGCTCAATGTAGCCCTCCATCTGTGTAAAAATTGAAACTGCCCTTCCCCAGAGGCTTCTGAAGAACACAATTTGCCATTTTGCTTCCTTCCCAAAATTTTAAGGTGGCCAGAGCAGCATTTGCAGTTTGCAACCCTCCGTGGTCTACAGAAGAGCGTCCCTAGGCATTGCAGCCCCATGGTTTAGCTGAGATGGTAAATTGTGAAAACACAGTTATGTATTTTCCATAATTTCTGCCAGTGAAAGAATTTCAACTAGGCTGGCACAGAAGCATCATTGTGGAATCTCAAAGCTCACCCAAGGAACGAACCTCGAAATTCAAGAAGGTATTGGGGAGGTTGCTCCAAACCTCTGTCCCATAGATCTCCAAAACCTGCTATGCCAGCATGCTTACCTTCGCCTGGATCATCATTCATCTGGTGTGACATAGACATCTTTTGACAAAGATCTACCAAATGCTTTTCTCGAGCCTTGGATCTTTCCCTCATCTTGGCATGTTGAAAGATGGACTCAAGACTGGAGATGGGAAAAGAAATACAATATCCCCTTTTGCAAGCGGTTTACTATCTCCCACTGTGCAAGGGAGTCGGTGTTGATGTGGCATGTAGGTTAAGTTTCATCTCACAAAACAGACTCTGGAAAAGTGACTGGTACATTTGGATTCCTCTCTCGACCATGAAATCCACTGAGTGACTTTGGGGAAGTCATATGATCTCCTGGGATCACCATATGTTGACAGACTACATGCACATGAAGACACACGCACGCATACGCGCGCATGCACACATGCTAGCTGCGCATTGTGAGCATTATGCTCTGCTGGAGTGATTTGGTCTGGATCTTTATCCACTCCTGTAAGTAAGTTACTTAGGATAATGCTAGGCTGGGGCTTGTCTGTGTTCATGTTTTGGGTGAGATTTACAGTTCACACCCTATAAATCACTACACCTGTCTAGCTTGTCTGAAAGAGTTTTTATTATGATTAAATATAGATGGGATATAGACAGCTAATTGTTGGACTGCAGCTTCCATGATCCCTCATTATTGGCTTTGCTTGCTAGGACTGTTGGCAGTGAAGACCAACAACATTTATACAACCATATGTTGCCCATTTCTGACATAGAGAGTGACATATCAAGAACTTTCAGCAATCAGACAATGCTGTATCTTGAGTTGGAAAATCTGCATCCCTCCAGAACTTGATAAACTGCTATGTCCATAATTGCTCACCAGTAGTCAAGATCAATGGAGTTGATCAGAACTGGGATCCTAACCATATCCAAAGAGTATTCTCGGATTTTCCAACCCAACCCTACCTTTATTAGTTAAAATATTTATATGTCACTTTTAAAATCTATACAGCTTCCCTACAAGCAGTGCATTCAACATAGTTACAGTAAAATCACATAAGTGTATCATACAATACAAAATCTGTATTTTAAAAAAAAGACCCCACAAAAATACAGCCTCTAAAGGAAATAGGCAGTAACAAGGACAGAGTGCAAGGAAAGAAACTGTTTGTCAGTCTAGTTCAGGCAGAAGAATGCCAGCCCTGCTGAGAGCTATTCAGATTCTGGCTGGCCTGGCTTAGCAATGGACAAGAGCAGGCCCTTACTGGAAGCACCTTTTACTCTTCCAATCAAATCTGGGAGAAGCACAGCTAACAGTCTCAGGTTGGTTAGAATGACCTTAATAGATTAGAAAGCTGGGCCAAAGCTAACAAAATGAATTTCAACCCAGAGAAATCTAAGCTGCTGCAATTAGAGCAGAAAAATGAAATGCACAGATATAGGATGGGGGGCACCTGGCTTAAGGAGACAACATGTGAAAGGGATCTGGGAGTCCAAGTAGACCACAAGTTGAACATGAGTCATCAGTGCAATGCTGCAGCTAACAAGCCCAATGCGAATTAGTCTGCATCAATAGAAGTATAGTGTCTAGATCAAGGGAAGTAATAGTGCCACACTATACTGCTCAGGTCAGGCCCAACCTGGAATACTGTGTCCAGTTCTGGGCACCACAATTAAAAAGGACATTGAGAATCTGGAGTGTGTCCAAAGGAGGGCGACTAAAATGGTGAAGGGTCTGGAAACCATGCCCTATGAGGAACGACTCAGGGAGCTGGGGATGTTTCACTTGGAGAAGAGAAGGTTAAGAGGTGATATGATAGCCCTGTTTAAATATTTGAAGGGATGTCATATTGAGGAGGGAGCAAGCTTGTTTTCTGCTGCTCCGGAGAACAGGACCAGGAACAATGGATCCAAGCTGCAGGAAAAGAGATTCCACCTCAACATTAGGAGGAACTTCCTGACAGTAAGGGCTGTTAGACAGTGGAACAAACTCCCTCGGAGTGTAGCGGAGTCTCCTTCCTTAGAGGTTTTTAAACAGAGGCTGGATGAAGCTTTGATTTGGATTTCCTGCATGGCAGGGGGTTGGATTGGATGGCCCTTACGATCTCTATGATTCTATGATTCTAGGAGACATTGGATCCTGGCAGAGATGCTGGAATAGGGGAGAAATAAAGAAAGAAACCGGCATCTCTGCCTTGGGCCCTTGAATTTAGTACCAACCACTTGTTTTTGGTGTTTGCAACTCCTTTCAGTGGGTCCTCCTGGGTGGTCTTCCACTGAAACTTTGCAGGTATAAGGTAGTCCTTATAATTGATCTTGTTCCCAGAAGGTGATGATGTATCTAACTTGCTCTCAATATCGGAGTCACTATCACTGTCCTGTAGAAATAAAGAAGAGTGAGCAAAATGGCTTGCATCCACTGCTTATTTTCCCAGGTATCACTTGCTCCATGTCATAGAGCTGTGATATTCTTACAATGTTGTGCATTCAAGTCTTTTTCTACTCGTGGTGGCCCAAAGGTGAACTTATTCTATGGTTTTCTTGGCAAAATTTGTTCAGAGGAAGTTTGCATTAAATTCCTCTGAGCCTGAGAGAGCGTGAATTGCCCAAGGTTATCCACAAATTTTCCATGGCTAAGTACAGATTTCAATCGGCCATCTCTTGGGTTTCAAGAGACTACATACAGTGCTTCCCGCAAGTTTGCAAGACTACATCATCCACCATGGGAATTAGGGACTTACATTTTATATTAAGATATTTGCAGACCACAATGGCTTGGAAAGCTCAGTACTTCCGGGAGTTCTTCCCATGTACCCCTCTGCCTGAGGAAGGAACCTCCTCAATGCCCCAGCAGTAGGAGCTGTAAATGGTGGGAGGATTTGAGAGGGCCTTTTCTGCTGGGGTACCTACGGGGATCGAATTGGCACCAACACCACTTTTATTGGAGGTCAAATAAAACACAGCATTTTGCTTCCCTGTGCCATTGGAGTTAATCCACATTTGTGCCTGTGTTTGGTCTCAGATTGTTTTAAAAGAGTGTGGGCTCTTCGGTTTTAATTTGCCGTTTTTTAAAATATAGGTTTAACCCACTTAAATTACTCTTGTTTAAATTTGCAAAGAGATATTGCGGCATTTGTGAGACTAACTGAGCTAAAGAAGTCGCAGCATAAACTTTTGTAGACTTGGGGGCTGTACAGACAGACAGGCCAAAATAAAGCTGCTTCGGGTCACTTTGGAGGTATGCTGTTTAAAAGGCATATGCATCTTAAGAGTCCAGAAACTGTGCCAAACCTGCACTCCAGTTCTTAGGACTGGTGCTTGGCTTTGGCACAGTCTCTGGCCTCTTAGGACGCATACATCATTTAAACAGCATAACTTCAAAGTGACCCAAAGCAGCTTTATTTTGGCCTGTCTATACGGGCTCTTGGTTTCCTTCCTCAGATGCATGGAGTCAACGGGTGCCCAGAAAGGACCTTAGATATCTCCTGAGCACCCTCTCACTCATTGCATCTGCCAAAGGAGATCAAGTATACAAAAGCTGATGCTAAATCTTCTTTTAAAAATAGAAGATCCGGTCCAGCACCTTTGGACTTCTCCACTGGGTTTTTGGCTTTTTCAGAGTCTTCATTTCCAGCTTCTTTTTCTGAACTAAATTCTGGAGGTAGTCAAGCTGGGCTTGGAGCTTCTTCTGCAATGGCACTTTCTCTGTCTCAACTGGTAGCATCTTTGGATGGGAAAATACACAGAAATAAAATAAAATCCCACATGTGCTCTTTAAAAGTCTCCTACCAGAGCAAGGCAAACAAGGGTTGGATGGCGATATTCTGAACCTAATGAACCAAAGACAAAGCAGCCAATGGATCATCAACTGAAATTATTGCTTCAGACTAGACTACAAAATTTCTTAGGGGTGTGGGGAACTAGCAAAGTGAAATTTTAGATCTTCTTGAAGCGAAATTCCACAGCTAGGATAAACTATCCATGCAGCAAAAAGTCTAAGGGGAGGGTGGGTGCAAGGCATAGATATTCCTTGCACCAGCAGCCCGCAGAAAAAAGGAGCACAACACAACTATAACTATAACTATGAAGGTCAAAGCTGATGGGACACCTTTCTATTATTATTCCATTTTTCTGCCTCCACTTTTTCAAGCCTGTTCTAACCAGTGCAGTTAAAAACAAAATAGGCTACTAATCAGACTGCAAAACTATAGTTTGGTTTTCCCTGGCAAGTCCCCACATTAAGCTTACAGTTTTGCATCATCATTATATCAGTACTGTCCTGGCCTCCTTTACTTTAAAGGTGAATTCTCAGTGGGGACAAATAGCTAACTGTCTTTATAATACAACAAGATGCAAACATGCTACCTAAGCCTAAAGCACCATGGAAAGTGCATGAGGCCTTTTCTGTACCTTATTAATTAGGTTCATGTCGTGGTCGGATTCGCTGAGCTCCCATTTCGTGGCCTCTTGCTGGTCTACTACAAAGAACATATGGGATTCTTTGTCCAAGCCTTTTTGCATATCGAATAGTGCGGATTTTATACGGCACGTGACACAAAACCTGTCCATTTGACCATACAAAGCCTCATGAGGTGAAACCCACAGAGGAATATATTGGGAGAGATTCTGTCCTTATATTTATTCCAGACTCTAATTAACGAGGATCGGATGTAATGGTTATTGAAATTTCGATTTACTTTCGTTTTCTCATAGAATAAATAGCCATGCCATCCGAACCTGTTGTTTGTACTTTCTAACTTCAGCACTTTCCTGTTTTGCAGAGTAATCCATTCCTTTAGACAAACTAACACACTGACTTCATAATACAAATTTAGTTTGGGGAGGGCAAAACCGCCTCTTTGTTTTGCATCATGTAGTATTTTCATCTTAATTCTAGGCTTTTTTCCAGCCCAAACAAAATCTGCTAACTGTTTTTGCCATTCTTTGAATATTTTTTTCATGTTTTAGAACGGGGATAGTCTGGAACAAAAAGATAAGTTTTGGTGTTACCAACATTTTAATTGCAGCCCCCAAAAGGAAAGATTTAGATCTTACCACTTCTTGAGATCTCTTTTAATTTCTGTCCATTTATTATTATTTTTTTTCTTTTTTATTAATCACAAACAAATACATACAAATACAATATAGGAACAAACACACACATTACAACACAATAAGACAAGAATAGACTGAACAATGCATACTAGTTATCTAAAAGCGATCGGGTTACCGATCTACGGTCCTCTTCAAGCACTTCTAACACACGTTATGGTACTTTGCTAAGTTAACAAATACTATATTCTAGAAAGAAGAGAAAAGACAGACAAGGCTCAACTCAGCATTAAGAGAGGAGAGACCTCACAATCTACAATGGAGCTAAGCAAGCTCAACTAGGAAAACAATTATGAGAGATAAAGGAGTTTTGGTGTCCCTTCATAGATATCAGTCATCATGGCTGCAATGGAACCCCTTAAAATGTCTGAAAACAACAACTTGACCTGGGTCACACAAGTTTAGTTGTAGCGGTTGTTCGCACCTGCCTCACAGTACTTGAGGCACTTCTATTATGCACTTTTCCAGAGTCCCAAACTGAGTTCTGTCCAAACAGAGCCAGACATCTTTGCTCTGCTCCTTCCCTCCTTCCCTGGCTTCCAGATCCCTGATCCCCTTCCATTTCTCCCTCCTCTCTCCAACTTCCCCACCTGCTCTCTTCTCCATCTGCACTGCTAAAGCATTTCACCTTCAGCATCTCTTCCTTGCCATTCTCTCTCTTAGACACACTGAGATAGTATGGGGCAGGATAGAGACACTTTCATGTGACATGTAGCTTGTATGTTGTGAACCGCTTTGATCTGGAGGAAAAGCGGTATACAAATAAAAATTATTATTATTATTATTATTGCAGGGCCAAGGGAGTTCTTTTCCCAAAGGAGCCTCTCCATAGCCTCAAAAGGCTGGAAGAGAGCCAAAAAGATAGAAACATACTCAGAGATGTGCTGAGTACCATTTGGGTGAGAAATGCATTAATCTCCATGCTGTCTTCCCACAAAATCCTACAATTTGTGTGATATCTGGGGGCGGAACTAAGTTTCAGAATTAAAAAGCCCTTTGCTTGCACCAAAAGGTTTATTGAGAAACTCAGGCAGAAAGGTCCATTAACACATCTAAGCTGTCTCTGAAGCGTCTAAACCTTTTCCCTCTGTCTTTAACTACCTTTACACTCCTCTCTTTTCCTCCCCCTTCAGCCCCTAAACAGCCGGGCTGCCAAGATACCTCTTGCCTTCTTCTTCCACCGTTTACATATGCCTCTCCCCCCGGGGCATGTCTGCCGCCCAAAGCTCACAAACCTGGCAGTTAAGAGCCTCTGCAACTGCTTCTTTTCCCCAAGCCGTTCTAGGCCCCACTATCCTTACCAACTACTTAAAACTACTAGCATTTAAACTACTAACAATTCTCCCCTAAACCCCAATACCATTCTGGATGAACCACAGAAGCTGGTTCTGACAAATGGCAGTTTACAATGGGGTATTTACAATCCTTATAAAGTGGAGAGCAATAGTGCCTCACTAAACCACAAATTCAAATATGCTACAGGATGTTGCTATCACAATTAAACTACGCTTGAAAGGGATCTAGGACTCCAAGTAGACCCCAAGTTCAACATGGGCCTACAGTGTGATGTGACAACTAAAAAGGCCAATGTGATAGTGCCACTCTATTCGGCTTTGGTCAGGCCTCACTTGGAATAATCCTGTGTCCATTTCTGGGCTCCACAATTCAAAAAGGATGTTGACAAGTTGGAACATGCCCAGAAGATGGCAACTAAAAAGGTGAAGGATCTGGAAACCATCAAGCCCTATGAGGAGCGGCTTAGAGATCTGGGTATGTTTACCCTGGAGAAAAGAAAATTAACAACGAATATAATATCCATGTTTAAAAATTGGAAAGGGTCGTATTGAGGATGGAGCTAGCTTGCTTTCTGCTTCTACAGAGAATAAGAGACACCACAATGGATGCAAGTCACAGAGAAAGATTCCACCTGAACATTAGGAGGAACTTTGGGACATTAAGAGCTCTTTGACAGTGGAATATACTCCCTTAGAGTTTGGTGGAGTCCTCTTCTTTGGAGGTCTTTAAACAGAGGCTGAATGGTGCTTGGAATGTGTATTCATGGCAGAAGTGGGTTGAACTGGATGGCCTTGTGGTCTATTCCACTCTATGATTCTATAATGCTAGTGCTTTTCGGTTACTTACCCACAGAGGCCACGTTCTCATAATTCTCCATCATTATATAATTGTACATAAGTCTCTGTTTCTTTGTTAACAGTTTCCATTCCTCTTTGGTGAAATATATTGCCACATCCGCAAAGGTCACCTGCAAGAGAAAATAGCCTTCATCCAGAGAGTGACCAAGCAAAAGGTGAGGAAAGCACATGGTGCATCCAAATATTATTTGCTCGCTTTAGAATTCAGTCCAGGAAATAAACTTTAAATTCTGTCAGCCACAAAAAAGCTAGTGCCTTTGAGATCCAGTTTGTCTCGAATCTCTTCAATATAATATGCACTATAATAAACAATATAATTTAGGCCGTGGCTGGGATATTGATGATGGATTAGGATACTGACTATCCCAACACATACAGTACATTTAGCCACCAAAGAATTATGGTTAGACATTTAGACATTTCTTGCCACATTTGAGAGGCAAACGTCATCTTTAATCACGGTTCTGGGGAGCACTTGGGGCTTGAGGGCCACTGGGCACACCAAATATTTAGGTGCAGAGATGTTCTCCCATAGCCCCCAACATTTCATAGATGGGAAAAGCAACATACATGTGAACAAGCAACCCAGAAGGCAGTGAAGATGGCCAAAGTTGTTTATTAGGAAGATCACACAAGCTAGGAAGGGCACAGCAGTTTGCTTCTGCTTCAGCCTCCTGGGAAGAGCCATATCCTGTCTCCTTCTTTCCTCTCCTCTCCCCACTTTTCAGTTGATGGGCTGCAAAATCAATGGCACTCAGGAACTGAAGTGAGCTGAGGTGAAGAGGGAAATTGGGAGGAGGAGAGAGCAACCAGGACATTTTTAAAAGCTCCTGAAAAAGTGGGGTGACAGAGGATTAACCAGGACTGTCTCTGTCAAACTCCGACAGTATTTTCTTTGCTTCCTTTCATAAATTGGCCCAGCAGTGACACAGATGAAGCTAATAGGATAGGGACTCACCAAAGAGCTGTTGTTCCTGGGCATCCTCTTTCTGTTGGAGGCCAACTCCCTTAGCTTGGCCTCTGTGTTGGCCATCAGGTGGGCAGGGGTCCTTGTGGCCCTGCACTGGGTCACTTCTAGAACCAGAGGCCCCAAAGCTGTGTAGGAGGAGTCCGAAATGAAGTTCCTGAGAAAAGGGACCAGGGTTAGGATTGGCTTGGCAAGAAACCATGCAGCACACAAAGACACAGAGAACAGCATCTTGCTGGTGAGATACGCAGGTGACATATACCTCTTTTGGGCAGATGCAGAGGTGGGCATCCCCTTCTTCCCTCTGCACCAAACAAAGTCCCCTGGGCCTAGCATAGATTCACTGCAGCTCCCCTACACAACAGATACTCCATGTCTTCTTAGAGTGGTGGGGGATCAGGGGATGGGGAATTGGAGAGGGCCCTGGTTATGTCCCCATATCTAGATGTGAAAGAGGGCATCATAAATCAATAAATCATCTGCTGAAACCTCCAGAGGTCCCCAGTGATTTTCCCCAGCATCAGCCCCTTTCTCAAGAAGGCTGCATCCACCCTGCAGAAATAAGGCACTTTGACATTGCTTTAACTGCTCAGTGCTATGGAATCCTGGGATTTTACCTTTGGACCCTTAGCCTTCTCTGCCAGAGAGCTCTGGTGCCACAACAAACTACAAATCCCAGGATACCATAGGATGGAACCAGGAGAGTTAACACACTTTAGAACTGGATTATTTCTGCAGTGCAGATACAGCCTGAGTCAGTTATAAAAGGATAGAAGCACCCATGTCTTGTTTTTACCCTCCTAATAATGGCTTTCCTTAAAAATATAAGTAGTTTGTTTTATTCTGTAATCCTTATTTTTGTTCTTGTTTATTTCTATGTTTGTTTCATTCTTGGTAATATGAGTTATTCTGGTCTGTCTCCTTCCTTCTTGCCTGAAAATCTATTAATAAGGAAACTGGGGAGGCTTTTAAAACCTCCCAAAGGAGCCACTTTTGGCCTTTTTTGGGGGACTAGCCTCCTCTTAGAAGCCAAAGCCTGATGTTTATGAATAATAATAATAAGGCTTGTATTAAAACCACCCTCCCTATTTCTGATCCCTTTTAAAACACATGATCCCCAGAAGGAGCAGAGCTGTGTAATAAGAAAGCCCTCTCAGAAAAGAGACACACTTCCTTCCTTTTGGCCCAAGGAGCCTGGCCTCCTTCTGACTCTGGAGCCTCATGAGAGAAAGAGATGACTCTGTTCAACTGAAGCCTCAGAGAAGGTTCTGGAACATTATTCCCAACAGTCACAAGCAGCATAAAATGGCCACCAAGACACAAAATGGCCACCTACAGCTCAGTGCTGGGCAGTTGGAGGCCTCAGCACAGCAGTGAAGCCTACTGCTTCCAGGCCTTGTCCCTCTGCTCCCTCTCCACTCCCCTCACTCTTTCTTTCCTTCCTTCCTTTCTTCCTTTCCTCTGTCTGTCTCTGTCCCCTTCTCACTCTCTGGTCCTCGCTCTCTCTTCCACTCACAGAGCAATAGAGAGGCAGAAGCTCCTCCCCTTCTTCAGTCTGGCCAATGGGAGCAGAGGAGCTGGAAGACCCCGCCCCCTGCCCCACCCTCACAGGCTCCTCCTGCAGTTAATATGGTAGAAGGCATATTGATGGGAGTTGCAGCTCTTCTCCTGGCTTTCACTCTCACCACCCTG
>JACSCI010001159.1:0-19451 GCA_016801065.1 Sceloporus tristichus
AGGAGAAGCAGACGAAAGCGAGGAGGAGAAGCAGACGAAAGCGAGGACGAGAAGCAGACGGAAGCCAGGACGAGAAGCAGACGGAAGCCAGGACGAGAAGCAGACGAAGGAGAGATTGAGAAACGGAGGAAGAAGACAAGCAAAGGAAGGCTGAGAAATTTTCTTAGTTAGGAAAGAGAAGGAGGGGAATTTAATCATAATTGCGGGGTGCAGGGTGTAAATAAGCAAGCAAAAGAGGAACACTCACGCTTTGTTGAGTAAAGTTCGGCGTTTTCAAGGCCACAGCCCGCATGGAATGCAGGAAATAGGGAAACGGAAGTAAGGAGATAAACGAAAGGACAGCAGAGTAGGAAAGGGAGGCGGCTTGGAAAAGTAAGAGGTAACAGAGAACCTAGCGACCCCAAGAGGGAAGGAGGATTATAGCAACTAATTTAGAGTGATAAAGAAATAGTACAGAAAGGAAATAGTGACACACAGAGGTTAGGAGGGAAACTACAACGGAGGTAGGAAATTTGAAATACAGAAGGTATTTGTCTTAAATTTAAGTTTGTTATATAATCAATAAGGCATACAAAGAAGATAGAGGCTTACAGGAAAAAGAAAGGAGATAGTGGACTGATAGATAACCAAATAATTTAAAAATATTATTAATTAAGTTGATTAGTAAATGCAATTGTGCTAGCTAACAACCAACAATTAATCAATAATTAAAATAAACCTAGTTTTAAAAAACTGGACTGATACATCAAACAAACCAAAGCTTATCAGAGACTTGTGGAATTGGAATAGAGTGTTTGAAAGGGACTGGAAGGGAAAGAGATGAGTAAAGTCTACACAACATCGACAGTGACAACAAGAGAAATGGCAGCAAGGGAAAGAGAAAGAGAAAAAAAGGCACAAGGGCAAGGAGAACAAAAACAAACAATGGTAAGAAGGGCGTCAATTGAGTTGAAAACTCCGGATCCGAATTCTAAAGTATTGGAAGCAATACAAAGAATCGAGATGAACATAAGACAAGAGATTAAGGATTCAAGGGATGAATTAAGAAGGGACTTCAAAAGAGACATAGATGATTTAAAGGATACAATGAAAGGAATGATGGCAGACATAAAGACAATGAATAGAAGAATGGGAGAGTTAGAAGTAAGGACGGAAAAGGTTGAAAAAATCACTAAAGACTTAGAACATGTACAAAAACAGGAGATAAACCAACAGAGGCTGAAAGAAGTCAAAGAGAGGAAAAAATGTATTAAAATTCGCGGAGTGAAAGAACAATATAACGAAAACTTGTATGAAAAAATCATCCCAGTCTTGGCGGAACTATTAGAAACCTCAACAGATTACGTGGACGCGGAGGTGGACAAAATTTTTCGAATAAATTCAACGGTGGCGAAGAATCGAAACCTACCCAGGGACATCGTAGTATATTTTATACGGGAGAGAATAAAGGATAAGATCATTCAGGAAAGTTATGAAAAAAGAGTAAACATAGATGGAGCAGAGATCAAAATTTTTAAAGATGTCCCGGCGGAGACGCTGAGAAGAAGGAGGGATTACGTGTTGCTAACAAGAATGCTACAGGAGAGATCAATTAGATATAAATGGGAACCCCTGGAAGGGGTATCGTTTACGTGGAAACAAAAACAAATGAAGATAGACACTCCGGAAAAAGCAAGGATCTTTTATAACAGATGGTTTAAAGATGAGGAAAAAAGAGATGGAATAAGGAAAGAAAAAGAAAGATTAAAACCAGAAGAAGAAAAAGCCAAAGGAAGACCAACACCAAGAGAGAAAAATGAATACACGGGAATAACAGAAGAAAAGGAGTTACACGGTGAAGAAAAAGGAGCGGTCGGAGGAATCACAGATAAAGAAATTGATTTGGAAAGTATTAGGGCGGCGCTGGAGGAAGAAAGACAAAAAGAAGAAGAAGAGGAAGAGAGAGAGGAAGAAGAAGAAGGAGAAGAAGAAGAAGGAGCAGAGGTATAAAAATATATAGAATAATTCAAGCATAATGAAGTTCCTTTCATGGAACGTGAAGGGAATAAATTCAAAATTTAAGAGAAAGAGGATATTTCATGAATTAGAAAAGGGAAAATTTGATATCATTAGTATCCAAGAAACCAGGATAAGAATACAAGATAATAAGTATATTAGAAACCCTAAATTGGGACAAACATTTATAAGCGCAGACAAGAAAAAGAAAAATGGAGTAGCTATCTATGTAAAGAATAATATCCCGGCCAAGGAAAAAATAAATGATGAAAACGGAAGGTATATTGGAATCGAAATTGAATGGAATGGAAAGAAGACTCTGATATTAAATGTTTATGGTCCATTACAGAATAAAGGGAAATTTTATAAGAAATTGCTCAAACGATTAGAAAATTTGGAGAATTACGATCAACATATATATATGGGGGACTGGAATGGTGTTTTAGAACCCAAATTAGACAGACAATCTAAAAAGAAGATTCAAGATAAACAGGGGAAACTCCCCAACAAATTTTTTGAATTACAAGAATATTTTTCACTAATTGATCCATGGAGATATAAATTTAAAAATTTAAAGGATTATACATTTTATTCAAACCCACATAATTCGGCCTCGAGATTAGATATGTTTTTTATATCGAAGAAGTTAATCCATGAGATAAAAGATGTAAAAATAAGGATTAATAAGATCTCAGACCATAATCAAATCATATTAGAATTAAAACAAAGAAGGACGGAATTTGCGTGGAAAATGGATGGAAATTTACTAAAAGATGAAAGAATTAAGAATCAGATTAGAGAACAGATTAAATTTTATCTGAAAGAGAACCTGACCCCAGATATTAAGACAAAAGTAATATGGGATGCAATGAAGACAGTGATAAGAGGATTTATAATCAAAAAAAGTTCTGAAAAGAAAAGAGAGAGGAAAAATGAAATTGCCGCAATATCAGAAAAGATACAGCAATTAGAGAAAGAATTGATAAAATCTAAGGGAAAAGACAAAAAGTTGGGAAAAAAATTGATAATCTTGAAAAAACAATTGGATAGTAAATCAAACGAAGAAATAAGTAAGAATATGAAATTTTTAAAACAGAGACATTTTGAATACGGGAATAAAATAGGTAGATATTTGGCTTCGAAAGTAAGAAAGAAAAAGGAAAAAAGTATGATATATGAAATAAAGGAAGAACAAGGGACATACACGGAACTAAAAGACATTAAAAAAATCTTCCTGAAATATTTTCAACAATTGTATAAAAAGCAACCAGAATGTAAAGAGATAGAGAAAAAGATTCAAGAATATCTGAAGGAGATTGAAAAATTAAATATATCGGAAGAAGCGAGAAAACAGTTAAATAATAATATTACAAAGGACGAAATTAGGCAAGCAATTAGTAAAATGAAAAATGGGAAATCGCCTGGTCCAGATGGGTTTCCAGCGGAATTTTATAAAACTTTTAGCCAAGATTTAGAAGACTTCTTATTAGAAACGGTAAATAAGATAAGAGAGGAGGGAATCCCAGACACTTGGAAGGAGACCAATATAGTATTAATTCCGAAAGAAGACAAGGATAAGACAAATAAAAGAAATTATAGACCGATATCCCTACTAAACTGTGACTACAAAATCTTTGCAAGCATATTAGCGGAACGAATAAAAAACATACTTAGAAATTGGATACATCAAAATCAATGTGGATTCCTCCCAAAAAGACATACAAAGCAACACATGAGAACAATTTTAAATTTGATTGAATTTTACGAAAAAAATCCAGGGAAAGAAGCGGCGATCTTGTTTGCAGACGCTGAAAAGGCCTTCGATAATTTAAATTGGACATTTTTATTAGAGCTTTTTAAAAAATTAGATTGGGGAGAGAACATTTTGTTATGGACTAAACAAATATATAAGGATCAAAAAGCAAAAATAATAATTAATGGGAGTAAAACAGAAGAATTCAAAATTGAAAAGGGCACGAGACAAGGATGTCCCCTTTCCCCCCTTCTCTTTATTACGTGTCTGGAAATTTTATGTAAGAAAGTAAGGGCGGAAAATCAAATAAAAGGGACAAGAATAAAAGGAAATGAAATTAAGATCCTGGTATATGCAGATGACATCGCTTTAGTGGTAGAAGAACCAATGAAGAGCATACCGAAAGTGATAGAAATGATTGAGCAATATGGAAGGTGGGCGGGACTAAAGCTGAATAAAAACAAATCGGCGATGCTAATATTAAACATGGAGGAAAAGGAAAAGAGGAAACTTCAAGAAGAAACCAACATACAAATACAGAAAAAGATAAAGTATTTAGGGATTGAATTGACTAATAGAAACTCGGAACTCTTTGATAACAATTACAAAAAAACTTGGCAACAGATTAGAACAAAACTCGTAAGTTGGTCCAAACTAAAATTGTCACTAATGGGGAAAATCTCACTAATTAAGATGAATATATTACCAAAATTAATGTTCTATTTCCAGAATTTACCCATCATACTAAGTGAAAAAGTCTTTAATCAATGGAAAAAGGATATTCAAAAATTTATTTGGAACGGAAGGAAACCGAGAATAAAGTGGAAGAATTTGACCGATTTGCGAGAAAGAGGTGGATTGGCTGTCCCTGACCTAAAAGTGTATTTTCATGCAAATTGCCTGGAATGGATATTAGAATGGATTAAACTTAAAAATGAAGACTTATTGAATTTAGAGGGTTTTAATATTGAATTCGGATGGCATGCATATTTATGTTATGGAAAACTAAAGCAAAATAAAATTTTCAATGATCATATAATTAGGAGAACACTACTAAAAATTTGGGCGAAATATAAAGGGAAATTATATAGACACCTACCAATATGGACTTCGCCGCAGGAAGCTTTCATGAAAAGAAGTAAACTTAGAGGAAAGGAATGGTTGAGGTATGAGGAACTAACGGAAAATTCGAACGGAAAGACTGTAATGAAAAGTAAGGAACAATTAGAGCAGGAGGGCATAGAGATAGGATGGTTCACATACAGACAACTGCGGGGGAAATTTAATGAGGATATGAGACATATGGGAATATCAAGGGAAAAAACTGAATTAGAAGTAATATTATTAAGAAGTGATAAAGACAACAGGGGACTTATATCAAAATTATATAAATTGTGCCTAAAGATAGAGTTAGAAGAAGAGACAATTAAAACGAATATGATCGAGTGGGCAAGAAATATTGGAAGAAATATAGAATTGGAAAATTGGGAGAGAGCGTGGGGGAAGGATTTGGACTTTACAGCATGTATGGATATAAAAGAGAACTTTATTAAGATGCTCCACAGATGGTACCTTCCACCAGCAAGAATAGCAAAAATGTATAAGACGAATGAAATAATGTGTTGGAGATGTAAAAAGGAATATGGGTCTCTATTTCATATGTGGTGGACGTGCCCTAAAATTAAAAAGTTCTGGTGGGAAGTATATAAAGCTATAAGAGAAATATATGGTATAAAGGTTACGTTAACACCAGAAACGTATCTTTTGAATATAATCGTGGATAAGGAAATAAGGAAATATTTAAAATCTGTACTATATCTTATTACAACGGCAAGGATAACAATTGCTAAAAATTGGAAGAAGCAGGGAGACATAGAGGTGGATGAATGGCTAATAAAAGCCTTAGATGTAATTGAGATGGACATGATTACAATGAGATTAAGGAATGAAGATGAATATGAAAATAATATTGATGAAATGTGGAAACCATTGTTGAAGTTTTGTGAAAAAAGATGGTTTTAGTAAGCTATTGGAAAGATTAATAAGCCTGTTTCTACCTCGTGTTTAGTATTAAAATACTGACTTTAAAGAGTAACAAGTCAAGAGAAAAATCGAAAAGAAAAGGAAAGAAAGAAATAAAGGGTGAAGACAACTCTGTAAATAAATAGAAGAAAAGATTAAGTTAATACTTAAAAATAGAGAGTTAATACATAGTCTGAGATAAGTAAAAAGCAAAAGCTTAGGGAAACATTGTGGAGAGATGAAGTTGGAAAATAGATACATGAAACGAGGAATGTATGAAGAAGTGCTGTAACAGATTAACCTGTATGGATATAATAGTGGGAGGTAAGTCCGGAAGGGAAGGACTGCAGAAAAGATACAAGTGTAAGACAGTACTATAGACAGTCCATTTTCGATGTTTAAGAAGAAGAAATATAATATAGTAATAGAAATAAGGAAGCAATATAGAGGAAGGGACAGAGGAATTTAAGGATATGTATAAGTTGTTCAAATTTCGTTTCCTTTGTCTTTTTCTTATGTTTTTATAATTTGCTTTACGAATGTATATATAATTGTAAGATTTAATAAAAATATTTAAAAAAAAAAAAAGAAAAGAAAAGACCTAGAAAAATGGGGGAAATTACACTTATCGCTATTAGGAAAAATGTCACTGATCCAAAGGAGTTTCCTTCCTGAAATACTGTTTCTGGTTCAAGAGATACCCATCATCCAGAATGAAAAACCATTGAATCTATGGCAAAAGAAAACATCAAAATTTATTTGGAATAAAAAAAGAGCCAGGATAAAAACGAAAATACTTTGTGATGACAAAAGTAGAGGAAGGCCTGGTTTACCAAACTTAAAACTTTATTATGCTGCTTGTTGTTTAGTTTGGATTAGAGAATGGGTTCTGTTAAAGAATGAACAGTTGTTATGTCTGGAGGGTGAACATTTAAGATTTGGGTGGAATGGATACCTAATTTACGGTAAAGAGAAAGTTCATAAAGAAAGCACAAATCATTTCGTAAGAAAAGCTCTACTGAAGATCTGGGGGGAAAACAAGTGTAGAATATGTCCAAAAATACCTTTATGGTGTTTGCCGCCTCAGGCTCTTTTCGGGAGGAAAGGTATCCAGAAAACTAACTGGTTAAGATACAAGGATGTCCTGAAAGAATCGCAAGGAAAACTAGAGATCAAAACACAAGAAGAACCCAAAGAATCTGGCCTAGATTTTCACTGGTATCTTTATCATCAAATGAGGGAGAGGTTTAAAATAGATGTGAAATTAGAAGGAATACAAAATGCAAAATGGGAATTGTGGAAGCCATGCTCCATGTTCATTCCATGCCTGATGAGAGTGTTGGGTGCGAGGCATTGGAGAAGCATCCAGCTGTGTTTCTCTAGCCAGAAGCCAAAGGAAGGCCTTCTCCTCTGAGGGCCACTGGGGAGCTCAGGAGGTTTCAGCACATGATGCGCTCCTTTCACATCTAGCTACAGGGACATAGCCAGGGTCCTCTCCAATTCCCCATCCCCTGACCCCCCTCCACTCTCACAAGGCATGGAGTGTCAGGACCATGGTGAACAGGTCTGAGGAAATGACATGCATGTGGCCACTAGATGGAGCTGTTGTGGAAATCATTGACAGCTCTAGTGGCAGTTAGATGTGTCAGCATTTAAACAGTGCATCACTGGAATGTTGATGCAACTGTCAACTGTCATTCTCAACTGTCACTGAGGAAGAGTCAGACAGTGTGTGCCTCAGAGTGGGTTGTTACTGGTGTGGATGGTGGATGGTGTCGGTGTATATAGTGTTGTACACAGTGGAACTTCTTGTATGAATCAAAGCCTCATCTGAGAGAAGATTACAGGGTCTCTTTGCTCACTGAGAAAGCGACAGGTGTTTCTTCAGCTCACAAGCTACTGACTACAGTCAAGGCGTAGAATCTGACGTCATACGTTAAGGTGTTGCCTCACGTGCTGTGCAACATAGCAACGTCAAAAGCGTTTTAACATGGAGTATCTCTTGTGTAGGAGAGCTGCAGAGAATCTATGCTAGGTCCATGGGGCTTTGTTTGGTGAAGAAGGAGGAAGGGGATGCCCATAATTGGCCCAAAGGAGGCATATGTCACCTGCGTATCTCACTAGCAGCATGCTGTTCTCTTTGTCTTTGAGTGGTGCAGGATTTCTTGACAAATCAAGCCTAACCCTAGTCTCTTTTCTCAGGAACTTCAACTCAGTCTCCTTCTACACAGCTAAGGGCATATTTTGCTGGAAGAGACCCAGGTTCAGGGCCACCAGGACCCCCATTGTCCACCTAATGGCCAACACAGAGGCCAAGCAGAGGGAGATGGGCTCCAAGAGAAAGAGGCTGTCGAAGTACAACTCTTTGGTGAGTCACCATCCTGACTATTAGTTTCATTTGTGTCACTGCTGGGACAGCTCATGAAAGCAAGTGGAGAACATATTGTTCCAATTTAGCAGAGACAGTCCTGGTTAATCCTCTGTCACCCCAATTTTCAGGGGCTTTCAAAAATGTCCCGGTTTCTCTCTCCTCCTCCCACTTTGCCCCTTCTCCTCAGCTCTCTTGGGTTGCTGAAAAATGGAGTTTGCACCCATCGACTCAAAAAGGGGGAGAGGAGAGGAGATACGTTGCCAGGGTATTCCCTTGCCAGGAGGCTGAGGCACAAGCAAATTGCTGTGCCCTTCCTAGCTTGTGTGATCTTCCTCCTAAACAACCTTGGCCATCTTGACCACCTTCTGGTGTTGCTTGTCCACATGTGCCTTGCTTTTCCTGTCTGTGAAATGTTGGGAATGTGGGAGACCATCTCTGGATCTAAATTGGGGGTGGGCCCAAAGTGCTCCCCAAAACTGTTTTTTAAAATGACATTTGCCTTTGAAATTTGGCAAGAAATGGTTAAATGCACCATAATTCTTTTGTGGCTAAATATACTACAGTATATGTGTTGGAAATGTCAGTAGCCTAATCCATCCTCAATATCCCAGCCATAGTCTAAATTATCTTTTTTATTATATTGTATATTATATTGAAAGGATTAAAGACAAACTGATCTCACAGGCAGTAGCTTTTTGTTTGCTGACAGAATTTAAAGTTTATTTCCTGGACTGAATTCTGAAGTGATGAAATAATATTTGGATGCACCATGTGTTTTCCTCCCCTTTTGCTTAGGCACTCTCTGGATGAGGGCTATTTTCTATTTCAGGTGACCTTTGCAGATGTGGCAGTACTGTATATTTCTCTGAGGATGAATGGAATCTGTTGACGAAGAAACAGAAACTTTTGTACAATTATGTAATGATGGACAATTATGAGAATGTGGCTTCTGTAGGTAAGGAACCCGAATCCATGGCTCTTTCTATAAAGACTACGGTCCCTTTAATACTATATTATCATGTTGCTATGGTTCCACTAGAATTATAGACTCATAGAGTTGGAATAGACCACAAGGGCCATCCAGTTCAACCCCCTTCTGCCATGCAGGAATACACATTCAAATCACCCCCAAGAGATGGCCATCCAGCCTCTCTTTAAAGACCTCCAAAGAAGAGGAATCCCCCAAACTCTAAGGGAGTATATTCCACTGTCAAAGTGCTCTTACTGTCACAAAGTTCCTCCTAATGTTTAGGTGAACCCTCTTTTCCTGTGGCTTGCATCCATTGTGGTGTCTCCTTTTCTCTACAGCAGCCAAAAGCAAGCCTCTCCTTGCGCAACATGACACCCTTTCAAATATTTAAACATGGATATCATATCCACTCTTTATCTTCTTTTCTCCATGCTAAACATAACCAGCTCTCTAAGCTGCTCCTCATAGAGCTTGATGGTTTCCAGACCCTTCACCACTTTGGTTGCCCTACTTTGGGCATGCTTCAATTTGTCAACATCCTTTTTGAACTGTGGGGCCCAGAACTGGACACAGGATGATTCCAAGTGAGGCCTGACCAAAGCAGAATACAGTGGCACTATTACTTCTCTTGATCTAGAAACTATTCTTGTAATGATGCACCCTAGAATCACATGGGCCTTTGTAGCTGCTGCATCACACTGTTGGCCCATGTTCAACTTGCGGTCTACTAGGAGTCCTAGATCCCTTTCAAGCCTAGTTTAATTGTGATAGCAATATCCTGTAGAATATTTGAATCTGTAGTTCAGTGAGGCACTATTGCTCTCCAGTTTCTAAGGATTGTAAATACCCCATGCTATACTGCCAATTCTAGGATTTTATGGAAAGAAGCCATGGAGTTTAATGCTTTTCACACCCAAATGGTACTCAGCACATCCCTGGGCACGTTTCCTACCTTTTTTTGGTGCTTCTTCCATCCTTTTAAAGCTCTGGAGAGACTTCTTGGGGGAAAGACCTCTCTTGGGCCTGCAGTGGCTCGGGGAAGGCCCAACAGTGGTAAAATGCCCTCCACTTCCCCAAAGGGATGCAGTGGGATGTTGAGGGGCAAAATATTATTTCATTCCGCCCCCTCCCTAGGCAATACAATGTAGGGTTGCCCCTGAGATCTCCTCCAAACCCCATCAGTAGTCCAAGCCTGTCTTATAAATGTTTTAAAGCTGTCTTAAGGGTGCTCCCTGGTGCTTGACCCTCACCAAAATTGGAGTCCAGGTCCCAGCCCCCTTACTCTGCCTTTGCCAATGAGTTATTTGTATATTGATTATCCTGCCTTTCTCAACAAATGGGCCTCAAAGTGTCCCTTTTATGCATCACACTCTGTGGATATGTGTCTGTGATAGAGAGACAGACGGAAAGTGAAAAATTGAAAGGCAGGGAAGAGATGCTGAAAATGAG
The DNA here is from genome assembly GCA_016801065.1 of Sceloporus tristichus. Classification (NCBI taxonomy): domain Eukaryota; kingdom Metazoa; phylum Chordata; class Lepidosauria; order Squamata; family Phrynosomatidae; genus Sceloporus; species Sceloporus tristichus. The sequence goes on from JACSCI010001159.1 coordinate 10,561, forward strand.
ATGCTGATGGGCAAGAAAGAAGAGCCCTTATCAGATGAGTCTGGAACTGGGGCTCTTCAGCACTGGGCGGTTCGAATGAACATTATTTCGCACAATACGGTCATACCATCATTCGAATGGCCCAATCCGAACGCACGTGAATGCGCGAGATGCCGAACTGAATGCGTACTGGATCCTCTTTTTGGAGCGTGTTGGCCAGTGCACTGATAAGGGGATTGGCAATATCCTGGATTGGGGCTCTGTTCGATCTCAGTGCGAATGGGTCTGGTGTGACTACCCAGTCCTGAACTCCATCGCAAGACCCCCAGATTCCAATTTTAACTTCCGGTGGGTCTTTCCTCTTGCCGGTTCCAGGGAAGCAGGGGTGGCGGTTCCAGCGGCCTCCCCCCCTTCCTCGCGGCTTGGGAGCCAGCATAAGCTGCATCCCAAGAAGGGAAGAGGCGCGGGGGACGCTGGAATCGTGGGTTCCAGCGGCCTCCCCCCCTTCCTCGCGACTTGGGAGCCAGCATAAGCTGCATCCCAAGAAGGGAAGAGGCGCGGGGGACGCTGGAACGGCGGCGATCGCCGCGATTCTAGCGGCCCCGCGCCTGTTCCCTTCTTGGGATGCAGCTTATGCTGGCTCCCAAGCCGCGAGGAAGGGGGGGGGGGAAAAGCATCCCCATTTACTTAGATGGCCATCCATCCTCTTTGACAGCCGCTGGAACTGGTGCCCCCCCCCCAGTATACATATTCACACACTCACACACACACACGTACAACCGGGCATTGCTAATTTGTTGCAAGGGAAGGGCATGGTAACGTTAAAACCAAGCAGGAATGTAGAGAGGAAACAGAGAGGAATGTACAGAGGGCACGTTATATCGCGGTTGTTCATGTGCATGAGCTGGCTCTCCAGCTGTTTACCGGGCTGTCATGACGGGACCTCCCCTTTCACCCCGGAAGCGTTTAAGGTCGCAACCCATGCAGGGCACCACTGAGCATGTGCGAGGGGGCCGATACGAATCGCCCAATCCTCCTGTTGAGCACGGGTGTGGCCAAGCATTCTGCACTGAATGCACTTCGCGCGAATGCGTATTGCCCAATTTGAATCCTGCCAATTCGGAGGGGCTCCCAGGTATGACCGTATTGTGCGAAATAACGTTCATTCGAACCGCCCAGTGCTGAAGAGCCCCAGTTCCAGACTCATCTGATAAGGGCCAAGGATAGAGAGCAGAGGGAGAAAGTGAAGGGGATCAGGCCTTTGGGAGCCAGGAGGGGAAGGCAGGAGCCAAGCCAGGATCGCCTAACTCTGTACAGAGAGGAAGGGACCCCTGGGAAGGGCCAGGAGAGGGGCCTTGGGGATTGGGAGGCAGTTCTGATTTTTAGAACTGGTTTCAGTGAACTAATGAGAACCAGCTCAGGTCCTAGTTTTTAGACATATTAAGTGGTTTTATTTAGCAATTATGAGTAATATTTAGGAAGGAAGGAAAGGAGGACACAATTAGAGAAAAAGCACTTTTATTTTCCAACCTGAGCTTGCTTAGCTGCCTTTTTGGTTCCAAAGGACCTTTGTTACCCAAAACGCTGGAGTCTGGGGAGGACACTTGCAAGTGCTATGCTTTTGGGGGGGGGGGAATTTGGTACTTAGCCCAAAGAAGAGACATAATTTTGTTCAGGCAACAGTGACCTCGGAGATCAGCCTAGCTATACCAGGCACGCAATCTCACATAACTCCAGAGGCATTTCAAATGGGTTTTAATGTTTTATTTAAGGAAAAAGCAAAATACATGCATGCATGCGCACAGACAAGCCTTCGTACATACACACAAGAGGTAAGTAACAAAGGTGGGATTGGTGAATAATCTAAAGCTATACTAATGGTAATACATTTCCTAGAATGTTCTTGATTCCAATTGCTGAGGGTCCTGCAAGGGAACGGAAAGTGGGTTTGTTGAGTATATTGAGGGGCTTAGCCATGTAAACCAACAGAGTGTCTCTCTGCAACAGGACTGACACCAAAGAACAGTAAATATCGGGGTGGACATTTATACTGAAATTGTTGCTTACAGGCAGAGACTGAGGGTTCAAAATGGTTTAAATCACTTTAGTATGTTTCCTGGGAGGGGAAAGAATGGTCTGAATCCAAATTGAATGCAACGGATGCTTGATGCAAATACCTCAGACAAAAGGGATTAGCACACCGGCTCTCAGGTTCTTCTTGGCTCTGAATTCCAGTCCTGTTCATAAGCCAAAAACAACACTTCCAGATTCAGCTCAACAATAACATAGCAGAGTGTGGAAACAAATATCCAGATATAGGTTTTGGCAATGCACTGACTAGTGTCCAGACTGAAAAGTAACTCACAGACACAGTTGATTTCACCCAAGTCCTAGGAGGTTCTCTATCCTGAGTTGCAAAATAATACAAATATTTGCAAGCTCTCTGACTTCCATCAACTTCACCATCTCTTGTACACACAACTCTGATCCAATCCACACCAATCCGCATGTGAGCTGTATACTATATTGGTTGTGAGTCATCTCCAAGTGCCAAACAGCATGAAGTGACCTCTGCAGTTAGATTGCATCATGCTTTGGGCTCTGACTCAGTACTCTATGGCAGTCTCACAGGAAATGATGCCACTTGTCAATCAAAATATTTTTAATCATGTTTAATGGAATATTTTTTTTCAACAGCCCTTTGACTATCTGCTTTGACTGATTCCCTTAAGGCAGTTCCACTTCAATCTCTTCTTTGCTCCTGTCATTAGGGATACAATTGTTCCATGGATTTGGGGACATCTGCAATAATGTCAGGCTTGGGTCACTCTCAGCAACTTTATTAATTTAATATCAAATAGGGAGGGTTCAACAAGGGCTAAATCTTGGGGTAACACCCTCCTCTCTTAATTCTGATATTCATTCTTGACTGTGATTGTCCTTCTTTACAGAAGAACTTGTGAGTCATGAGAGAGTCCACACAAGAAAGAATTCACATAAATGCCAGCATTGTGGAAAAAATGTTGCTTGCAAGTCAGTCTTAGTCAGGCATCGGAGAGTCCACACAGGAGAAAAGCCATATAAATGCCAGCATTGTGGGAAATGTTTCTCTCAGAAGTCAAGCCTAGTGACACATCAGAGAGTCCACACAGGAGAGAAGCCATACAAATGCCAGTATTGTAGCAGAGGTTTTTCTTCAAAGTCACACCTAGTGATTCATCAGAGAGTCCACACTGGAGAGAAACCATACAAATGCCAGCATTGTGGGAAAAGTTATGCCTACAAATCAGTCCTTGTCATACATCAGAGAATCCACACAGGAGCAAAGCCATACAAATGCCAGCATTGTGGGAAATGTTTTTTTTCGAAGTCACACCTAGTGATCCATCAGAGAATCCACACAGGAGAGAAGCCATACAAATGCCAGCATTGTGGGAAATGGTTTTTTTCGAAGTCAGACCTAGTGATACATCAGAGAGTCCACACAGGAGAGAAGCCATACAAATGCCAGCATTGTGGGAAATCTTTCTCTCAGACGTCAAGCCTAGTGAGACACCAGAGAGGCCACACAGGAGAGAAGCCACTCAAATCTCAGCAGTAAACTAACATTGTTTTTGTCAATAAGGAATACAAAAAGTATATTTGCAATCCAATGGTGCAAAGAAAAGGCCCTTGTGATTTTGTGTGTTACGTTTGTCTATATGTCTGTTTATGTTTTAAAGTTATAGTTTGTTAAGTTTAATTGCTATTAGTATAGATAATTGTTTCAGGTTATAAACTTAGCTGGGGATTATGGGTCATGGTATAGGTCAGCTAGATAGGGGTGCTGGGATTTTTTTTTAGCTGGCTAGAATAGTTATGGGAATGATAGCTTTTGGAAAGTGTGGGATGTTGTCTGAATAAAGATGGGGTTAACAGAAAGGGGCTAGTTTCTGGGAATGACAAAGGGGGCCTTATTCCCCTTGGGGAATAGACTGTGCAACTGTGGAGGTGGAGGCTAGGTGTTGGGGTTTCAATGTATTCTTTGTCTTGGGGAGGACAGTTCTGGTTTAAACACTGAATTTCTGATTATGTGTTCTCAATAAAGTTATTTGTTCTTTCAATGTGTTGGACTCTTTGATGCAAAGAAGTTCTGAATTTGCACAAAATACACTTTATTCTCTCATCAGTCCTCAGCTCCATTCCCAGCCATAAGAAGAAAAGAGGCAAACACACACAAACACATACCAAACAGACAGATAGAGCTATATGTACAAAGCAGAGCCTTCCTTCCTTCTCTTTCCCTCCTGAGTCCAGCTCCTCCTTGGGCTCCAGTCTGGCATCCTCCAAGTCTCCTCAAAGGAAGGAAGGAAGAAAGAGAAGAAGGAAGGAAGGAAGGAAGGAAGCACTCCTTTCCTTTCTGCAAAGGCTGCCAACGGAATAAGCCTCAGCAGCAAGGCCCTGGCGATCCCTGCGCATGCTCAGGAGGGGCCTTTGGGGCATGTGCACATGCTCAGTCTCAGGCCCTGAAGCCATTGCTGCCCTCACAGTCTGTTAAGAGGGAGGAAGAGATGGAAGTGGGGGAGAGAAATGTATGAGAAAAAGGGGGCAGGGATTACTTCAGGAGAGGCATGGCCATGGGGGCAGGGGGCAGGGTCATTTCGATTTAAAAAGGGCTTTGAGGAGCCCCTCCCTCCTGGAAAGTGGGGCAGAGGAGAGACCCTCCCTCCCTTCCTCCTCATTTGGGGGGAGATAAGGGATCACAAGCCCCCCTCTTTGGTCTTCCAATGGGGGCACCCTCCTCATCTCTGGGAAGAGGGGAGGCTCCCAGTCAAAAGACTTTTGTGACAAATAAAAAGCATCAGATAGCATAGGTTTCAATAGCATTGGAAACAACAGCTTTCTGGGGGGAAGGGGTTTTCCCTGGGGGAAGGGGGCTCTGTCTGTGGGGGAGAGAAGAGCCCAGATTTAGGCCAAAGCCAAGAGCAGTTAGACAGAGGGTGCTCAAAGCCCCTTCTGGGGAGAGGGATACCCCCTGGCAACTAGGCTTAGAGGCCCACAGGATCTGAATTAGCCCCCCTCACACACACATACACACGTCCTTTCCTTACCCTTCACAACAACCCTGCAAAGATCAGTGGTCCTCCTCCAGGAACATGCAGAAAGGACATAGAAGCCATTGTTACTTCTTTGCCTGAAAACCCCCTTCCTTGAAGGGATGGAGGTTAAAGGAAGGAAAGAAGGAAAGTGCCAAGGGAAGAGATGGTATAAAGGGGGCTGCTGAAAGACAGGGGGCATTTGGATAGGAGTCCCTCAGCAGCCATTTTGGGAAAGAGGGCTCTGCCTCTGGACAGAGAGACGGAGAATGTGCTCATTTGGGGAAATGTTAGGGTCCCTCTATTGGGCCACATTCTCCTCTGCCCTGGAGCCTTCTTTTGAAGCCCCATAGACAGAGAAGATCTAGACCATGCCCTCCCCAGGAAAGGAAGCCCCCTCCCTTTACAGGCTCCATAGACGGAGGGAAGATAAGAAGATGATAAAGAGGGGAAATCCCCTGGAGTGGATGGATTTACATCTATATATTATGAAACATTTCAAGGGGAACTAGTGGATCCACTATATAAATGGTTTAATTCTATTAATGCAGAGGGGATTCCAGACTCATGGGAGCTAGCGAGTATCACTTTAATTCCTAAAGAAGGAAAGGACAGCTTGTTAATGACTAATTGTAGACCAATAAGTTTGCTGAACACTCATTATAAGATATTCACACAAATACTTGCCAGCAGACTGAAGGGAATTTTGAATTCGACAGTTGGGAAGGAGCAAAACGGGTTTTTACTGGGCAAAAAGATTAGGATCAATATCAGAACGATTATAAATTGTCTTGAATTTTACCAGGTCAATAATGAGAAGAAAAGTGCCCTAATTGCTATTGACACGGAGAAAGCCTTCGACGGCGTGAGATGGGATTTTTTGATAGAAGTGGTAAAAAGTATGGAAATGGGAGAGAATAAGGCAAATATATAATCGGTAAAGAGCTTAATTATCAACGGAGAAAGATCCCAAGGATGCATGTAAAATAAGGGCACGAGGCAAGGATGCCCGATATCACCGCTCTTATTCTTAGAAGTGATGGAAATTTTGATTTCCTCTGTTAAAGGTAATCCAAATATAAAAGGGATTAACAGGAAAGGAAACCAAGATAAGAGCGTTTGCGGATGACGTGGAAACAGTTTTGGAGGACCCAAATCGGGGCAGAGAACCGCTGCTACAGGAGCTAAACAAATTCGGCAGATTCACAGGACTGAAAATCAATAAAGACAAGACAGTGTTGATAACTAAAAGTATGACTGGAGAAGAGGTAGAGGAATGAAAGAGGAAACCGGGCTTCCAAGTAGGAAAGAAACTGAGGTGCTTAGGAATTTGGATTTCTAAAGACAATAATTATTTAGGGGTATGGAAAGACATAAGAGAAAATTTAAGGAGAGGGAGCTGGTTAAATCTTTCACTACTAGGCAGAATTGCCGTAATCAAAATGGCACTTCTACAGAAGATTATGTTTCTGCTACTAAATTTGCCAATAGAGATTAAGGATAAGATATTTAAAGGTTGGGAAGCCGAGCTAAAAAAATCCATATGGAAAGGACACAAACCTCGGATTAAATGGGAGGAGCTCAAAGATGCTTCAGAGAGAGGGCTATTCGCTCCCAGACTTCAGATTATATTACTGGGCATGTAATCTAATTTGGATCCAAACATGGATTAAATTAGAGGACAAAGAAATGCTTGATCTAGAGGATGTGCAGTTAAGATTTGGTTGGCAGGCCTTCTTATGTTATGAGAAGTTGGGGATGAATAAAGATTTCAATAATCATCCCATGAGGAAATCTTTACTACTCACTTGGAACAAGATTCAAAAGACATTTTATTTTAAGTTACCCCTTCGGACATCGGCCCAGAAGGCACTCTTCGGTAGATGGATAAGCATGAGTCATTGGCTCACTTACAAACATTGGCTTAAGAACGATCAATCAGGGAATTGGTCGGTAAGATCTAGGGAAGATATTAACAAGGATGGACATAAAAGACAGTGGTTTAATTTCTACCAGCTAAAACAACGATTTCTGATAGACGACAAAACAATAGGGATCGAAGGTAGACTAAATGGATTGGATGATTTGTTCTGGCAACCTGATAAGAAAAAGATATCCAAGTGACACAAACTACTGTTGAGGAGGAATATGGATCAGGAGACTGTAAAAGAGTATATGGGGAAATGGGCGCAGGATATGGGATGCAAAATGGAAGAATGGCAAAACGCCTGGAATAGAACAAGTAAATTTACATTAGCGCAGGATCTAAAAGAGAACCACATGATAATAATGAACAGGGGATATTACACCCCATAGATGCTAAACAAAACCTTATAAATTAACACAAGGTAATTAATTGTTGGGGGTGTGATTTTGAAAAGGGAAACATCTATCATAGATGGTGGCATTGCAGGGAAATTCAGACATTTGGGAAGAAAGGACATGACTCAATACAGCAGATATTGGGAATAAAATTCCCAATGAGCCCCAAGTTGTACTTACTCAATATAACTTCAATTTTAAGCCCAAAGGACGAAAGACAATATTGGAGGATTATATTATATCTTGTAACAGCAGCTAGAATTGAAATAGCAAAGTTATGGAAGTCAGATGAGACTCCAAGACGGGAAAATTGGATGCAGAGAGTTAATGATTACAGGGAACGGGACAAACTCTCTTGTAGGGCTCAGAATTAGGATATGGAAAAAGAGAAGAGGAATGGGGGAAAGAATGGGACTTAAATCTGAAGCTCGTTGGCATCTGAATTAACTGGAATTGAATCTACAAAGTTTGTTCTTCAAAAATTTGTTTAAATGTGTATCTTTATTTCCTGATTAATTATAGGTCAGTAGAAGAAAGTTTGAGTCTCCTGCTTAAAGTAAAGCATGATAAAGAAGGAATCAAATACTGCAAAGTTATACATACGTTATTTTGACAATAGATAAGAACATAAATGGAAACTGATATTATCAATAAGCAATTGGGATATATTGTGTTTATACGTTTTAGAGTTGTGCATAAAATGTGTGTTTAAAAGCAGGGTTCGGTTATAATATGATGAAAGTGAGCTCTTTGAAAGGCCAAGAAGACAGAAAGCAGAAAGTGGGTCCAAGGAAACAGAAAGATTTGTGACAGTGATGTTATGGATACTGGATTTGTGTCGTTTGTTTTCTGTTGTTATGACTCAGAAAATAATAAAGATTATATAAATGTCAAATTTGTAATGAAGATTACTATGTATTGAGGGAAGAAATGGTAATATCTGGGGGAATATGTACAAAGGATTTACATTGAAAAGGGGAGGGAATAATTCCAATTCAAAATAAAGTTGGTATAGGTTAAGTATGAAGACAAATAGAGAATTATGGACTCTCATCCATAGGTCGCCATGAGTCTAAATCAACTTGAGAACAAGAAAAGATGTAAAGACTAATTAGCCAGAGATAAAAGAGGATTATTGAAAGAAAGGAGCTAGCTATCGCTTTAGGTTTGGAAGTTTATTCTAATGTATTTTGTATTTACAATTATATGTATATATGGCATTCCTATGTATGTTTGGTAATTTAAATGTTGTTCATTTGTTTGTTATAAGTCATATGTATGTTTTTAATTCATCTCTATTTATGTTTCCAAATACATAAAACACGACCATTACATAATCCAAATAAAAATCGCTTGTAAAAGCAAATCTGAGTCTTGTCATTTGGGACCCTCTGAAGTCTTCCTTTTCCGTCTTCTGAATCTGAGCCCATTTGAATGTCCTTTGCCTTGAAACCTCCCTCCGAAATACGATCTCTAGCTGTGAATTATTCCTTTACAATTTAAGTAAAAAAAGAA
>JACSCI010001161.1:0-19403 GCA_016801065.1 Sceloporus tristichus
AGGAGAAGCAGACGAAAGCGAGGAGGAGAAGCAGACGAAAGCGAGGACGAGAAGCAGACGAAAGAGAGATTGAAAAACGGAGGAAGAAGACAAGCAAAGGAAGGCTGAGAAATTTTCTTAGTTAGGAAAGAGAAGGAGGGGAATTTAATCATAATTGCGGGGTGCAGGGAGTAAATAAGCAAGCAAAAGAGGAACACTCACGCTTTGTTGAGTAAAGTTCAGCGTTTTCAAGGCCACAGCCCGCATGGAATGCAGGAAATAGGGAAACGGAAGTAAGGAGATAAACGAAAGGACAGCAGAGTAGGAAAGGGAGGCGGCTTGGAAAAGTAAGAGGCAACAGAGAATATAGCGACCCCAAGAGGGAAGGAGGATTATAGCAACTAATTTAGAGTGATAAAGAAATAGTACAGAAAGGAAATAGTGACACACAGAGGCTAGGAGGGAAACTACAACGGAGGTAAGGAACTTGAAATACAGAAGGTATTGTTTTAAATTTAAGCTTGTTATATAATCAATAAGACATACAAAGAAGATAGAGGCTTACAGGAAAAAGAAAGGAGATAGTGGACTGATAAATAACTAAATAACTTAAAAATATTATTAATTAAGTTGATTAATAAATTCAATCGTGCTAGCTAACAACCAACAATTAATCAATAATTAAAATAAACCTAGCTTTAAAAAACTGGACTGATACATCAAACAAACTAAAGCTTATCAGAGACTTGTGGAATTGGAATAGAGTGTTTGAAAGGGACTGGAAGGGAAAGAGATGAGTAAAGTCTACACAACATCGACAGTGACAACAAGAGAAATGGCAGCAAGGGAAAGAGAAAGAGAAAAAAAGGCACAAGGGCAAGGAGAACAAAAACAAACAATGGTAAGAAGGGCGTCAATTGAGTTGAAAACACCGGATCCGAATTCTAAAGTATTGGAAGCAATACAAAGAATCGAGATGAACATAAGACAAGAGATTAAGGATTCAAGGGATGAATTAAGAAGGGACTTCAAAAGAGACATAGATGATTTAAAGGATACAATGAAAGGAATGATGGCAGACATAAGGACAATGAATAGAAGAATGGGGGAGTTAGAAGTAAGGACGGAAAAGGTTGAAAAAATCACTAAAGACTTAGAACATGTACAAAAACAGGAGATAAACCAACAGAGGCTGAAAGAAGTCAAAGAGAGGAAAAAATGTATTAAAATTCGTGGAGTGAAAGAACAATATAACGAAAACTTGTATGAAAAAATCATCCCAGTCTTGGCGGAACTATTAGAAACCTCAACAGATTACGTGGACGCGGAGGTGGACAAAATTTTTCGAATAAATTCAACGGTGGCGAGGAATCGAAACCTACCCAGGGACATCGTAGTATATTTTATACGGGAGAGAATAAAGGATAAGATCATTCAGGAAAGTTATGAAAAAAGAGTAAATATAGATGGAGCAGAGATTAAAATTTTTAAAGATGTCCCTGCGGAGACGCTGAGAAGAAGGAGGGATTACGTGTTGCTAACAAGAATGCTACAGGAGAGATCAATTAGATATAAATGGGAACCCCTGGAAGGGGTATCGTTTACGTGGAAACAAAAACAAATGAAGATAGACACTCCGGAAAAAGCAAGGATCTTTTATAACAGATGGTTTAAAGATGAGGAAAAAAGAGATGGAATAAGGAAAGAAAAAGAAAGATTAAAACCAGAAGAAGAAAAAGCCAAAGGAAGACCAACACCAAGAGAGAAAAATGAATACACGGGAGTAACAGAAGAAAAGGAGTTACATGGTGAAGAAAAAGGAGCGGTCGGAGGAATCACAGATAAAGAAATTGATTTGGAAAGTATTAGGGCGGCGCTGGAGGAAGAAAGACAAAAAGAAGAAGAAGAGGAAGAGAGAGAGGAAGAAGAAGAAGGAGAAGAAGAAGAAGGAGCAGAGGTATAAAAATATATAGAATAATTCAAGCATAATGAAGTTCCTTTCATGGAACGTGAAGGGAATAAATTCAAAATTTAAGAGAAAGAGGATATTTCATGAATTAGAAAAGGGAAAATTTGATATCATTAGTATCCAAGAAACCAGGATAAGAATACAAGATAATAAGTATATTAGAAACCCTAAATTGGGACAAACATTTATAAGCGCAGACAAGAAAAAGAAAAATGGAGTAGCTATCTATGTAAAGAATAATATCCCGGCCAAGGAAAAAATAAATGATGAAAACGGAAGGTATATTGGAATCGAAATTGAATGGAATGGAAAGAAGACTCTGATATTAAATGTTTATGGTCCATTACAGAATAAAGGGAAATTTTATAAGAAATTGCTCAAACGATTAGAAAATTTGGAGAATTACGATCAACATATATATATGGGGGACTGGAATGGTGTTTTAGAACCCAAATTAGACAGACAATCTAAAAAGAAGATTCAAGATAAACAGGGGAAACTCCCCAACAAATTTTTTGAATTACAAGAATATTTTTCACTAATTGATCCATGGAGATATAAATTTAAAAATTTAAAGGATTATACATTTTATTCAAACCCACATAATTCGGCCTCGAGATTAGATATGTTTTTTATATCGAAGAAGATAATCCATGAGATAAAAGATGTAAAAATAAGGATTAATAAGATCTCAGACCATAATCAAATCATATTAGAATTAAAACAAAGAAGGACGGAATTTGCGTGGAAATTGGATGGAAATTTACTAAAAGATGAAAGAATTAAGAATCAGATTAGAGAACAGATCAAATTTTATCTGAAAGAGAACCTGACTCCAGATATTAAGACAAAAGTAATATGGGATGCAATGAAGACAGTGATAAGAGGATTTATAATCAAAAAAAGTTCTGAAAAGAAAAGAGAGAGGAAAAATGAAATTGCCGCAATATCAGAAAAGATACAGCAATTAGAGAAAGAATTGATAAAATCTAAAGGAAAAGACAAAAAGTTGGGAAAAAAATTGATAATCTTGAAAAAACAATTGGATAGTAAATCAAACGAAGAAATAAGTAAGAATATGAAATTTTTAAAACAGAGACATTTTGAATACGGGAATAAAATAGGTAGATATTTGGCTTCGAAAGTAAGAAAGAAAAAGGAAAAAAGTATGATATATGAAATAAAGGAAGAACAAGGGACATACACGGAACTAAAAGACATTAAAAAAATCTTCCTGAAATATTTTCAACAATTGTATAAAAAGCAACCAGAATGTAAAGAGATAGAGAAAAAGATTCAAGCATATCTGAAGGAGATTGAAAAATTAAATATATCGGAAGAAGCGAGAAAACAGTTAAATAATAATATTACAAAGGACGAAATTAGGCAAGCAATCAGTAAAATGAAAAATGGGAAATCGCCTGGTCCAGATGGATTTCCAGCGGAATTTTATAAAACTTTTAGTCAAGATTTAGAAGACTTCTTATTAGAAACGGTAAATAAGATAAGAGAAGAGGGAATCCCAGACACTTGGAAGGAGACCAATATAGTATTAATTCCGAAAGAAGACAAGGATAAGACAAATAAAAGAAATTATAGACCGATATCCCTACTAAACTGTGACTACAAAATCTTTGCAAGCATAATAGCGGAACGAATAAAAAACATACTTAGAAATTGGATACATCAAAATCAATGTGGATTCCTCCCAAAAAGACATACAAAGCAACACATGAGAACAATTATAAATTTGATTGAATTCTATGAAAAAAATCCAGGGAAAGAAGCGGCGATCTTGTTTGCAGACGCTGAAAAGGCCTTCGATAATTTAAATTGGACATTTTTATTAGAGCTCTTTAAAAAATTAGATTGGGGAGAGAACATTTTGTTATGGATTAAACAAATATATAAGGATCAAAAAGCAAAAATAATAATTAATGGGAGTAAAACAGAAGAATTCAAAATTGAAAAGGGCACGAGACAAGGGTGTCCCCTTTCCCCCCTTCTCTTTATTACGTGTCTGGAAATTTTATGTAAGAAAGTAAGGGCGGAAAATCAAATAAAAGGGACAAGAATAAAAGGAAATGAAATTAAGATCCTGGTATATGCAGATGACATCGCTTTAGTTGTAGAAGAACCAATGAAGAGCATACCGAAAGTGATAGAAATGATTGAGCAATATGGAAGGTGGGCGGGACTAAAGCTGAATAAAAACAAATCGGCGATGCTAATATTAAACATGGAGGAAAAGGAAAAGAGGAAACTTCAAGAAGAAACTAACATACAAATACAGAAAAAGATAAAGTATTTAGGGATTGAATTGACTAATAGAAACTCGGAACTCTTTGATAATAATTACAAAAAAACTTGGCAACAGATTAGAACAAAACTCGTAAGTTGGTCCAAATTAAAATTGTCATTAATGGGGAAAATCTCACTAATTAAGATGAATATATTACCAAAATTAATGTTCTATTTCCAGAATTTACCTATCATACTAAGTGAAAAAGTCTTTAATCAATGGAAAAAGGATATTCAAAAATTTATTTGGAACGGAAGGAAACCGAGAATAAAGTGGAAGAATTTGACTGATCTGAGAGAAAGAGGTGGATTGGCTGTCCCCGACCTAAAAGTGTATTTTCATGCAAATTGCCTGGAATGGATATTAGAATGGATTAAACTTAAAAATGAAGACTTATTGAATTTAGAGGGATTTAATATTGAATTCGGATGGCATGCATATTTATGTTATGGAAAACTAAAACAAAACAAAATTTTCAACGATCATATAATTAGGAGAACACTACTAAAAATTTGGGCGAAATATAAAGGGAAATTATATAGACACCTACCAATATGGACTTCACCGCAGGAAGCTTTCATGAAAAGAAGCAAACTTAGAGGAAAGGAATGGTTGAGGTATGAGGAACTAACGGAAAATTCGAACGGAAAGACTGTAATGAAAAGTAAGGAACAATTAGAGCAGGAGGGCATAGAGATAGGATGGTTCACATATAGACAACTACGGGGGAAATTTAATGAGGATATGAGACATATGGGAATATCAAGGGAAAAAACTGAGTTAGAAGTAATATTATTAAGAAGTGACAAAGACAACAGGGGACTTATATCAAAATTATATAAATTGTGCCTAAAGATAGAGTTAGAAGAAGAGACAATTAAAACGAATATGATTGAGTGGGCAAGAAATATTGGAAGAAATATAGAATTGGAAAATTGGGAGAGAGCGTGGGGGAAGGATTTGGACTTTACAGCATGTATGGATATAAAAGAGAACTTTATTAAGATGCTCCACAGATGGTACCTTCCACCAGCAAGAATAGCGAAAATGTATAAGACGAATGAAATAATGTGTTGGAGATGTAAAAAGGAATATGGGTCTCTATTTCATATGTGGTGGACGTGCCCTAAAATTAAAAAGTTCTGGTGGGAAGTATATAAAGCTATAAGAGAAATATATGGTATAAAGGTTACGTTAACACCAGAAACGTATCTTTTGAATATAATCGTGGATAAGGAAATAAGGAAATATTTAAAATCTGTACTATATCTTATTACAACGGCAAGGATAACAATTGCTAAAAATTGGAAGAAGCAGGGAGACATAGAGGTGGATGAATGGCTAATAAAAGCCTTAGATGTAATTGAGATGGACATGATTACAATGAGATTAAGGAATGAAGATGAATATGAAAATAATATTGATGAAATGTGGAAACCATTGTTGAAGTTTTGTGAAAAAAGATGGTTTTAGTAAGCTATTGGAAAGATTAATAAGCCTGTTTCTACCTCGTGTTTAGTATTAAAATACTGACTTTAAAGAGTAACAAGTCAAGAGAAAAATCGAAAAGAAAAGGAAAGAAAGAAATAAAGGGTGAAGACAACTCTGTAAATAAATAGAAGAAAAGATTAAGTTAATACTTAAAAATAGAGAGTTAATACATAGTCTGAGATAAGTAAAAAGCAAAAGCTTAGGGAAACATTGTGGAGAGATGAAGTTGGAAAATAGATACATGAAACGAGGAATGTATGAAGAAGTGCTGTAACAGATTAACCTGTATGGATATAATAGTGGGAGGTAAGTCCGGAAGGGAAGGACTGCAGAAAAGATACAAGTGTAAGACAGTACTATAGACAGTCCATTTTCGATGTTTAAGAAGAAGAAATATAATATAGTAATAGAAATAAGGAAGCAATATAGAGGAAGGGACAGAGGAATTTAAGGATATGTATAAGTTGTTCAAATTTCGTTTCCTTTGTCTTTTTCTTATGTTTTTATAATTTGCTTTACGAATGTATATATAATTGTAAGATTTAATAAAAATATTTAAAAAAAAAAAAAGAAAAGAAAAGACCTAGAAAAATGGGGGAAATTACACTTATCGCTATTAGGAAAAATGTCACTGATCCAAAGGAGTTTCCTTCCTGAAATACTGTTTCTGGTTCAAGAGATACCCATCATCCAGAATGAAAAACCATTGAATCTATGGCAAAAGAAAACATCAAAATTTATTTGGAATAAAAAAAGAGCCAGGATAAAAACGAAAATACTTTGTGATGACAAAAGTAGAGGAAGGCCTGGTTTACCAAACTTAAAACTTTATTATGCTGCTTGTTGTTTAGTTTGGATTAGAGAATGGGTTCTGTTAAAGAATGAACAGTTGTTATGTCTGGAGGGTGAACATTTAAGATTTGGGTGGAATGGATACCTAATTTACGGTAAAGAGAAAGTTCATAAAGAAAGCACAAATCATTTCGTAAGAAAAGCTCTACTGAAGATCTGGGGGGAAAACAAGTGTAGAATATGTCCAAAAATACCTTTATGGTGTTTGCCGCCTCAGGCTCTTTTCGGGAGGAAAGGTATCCAGAAAACTAACTGGTTAAGATACAAGGATGTCCTGAAAGAATCGCAAGGAAAACTAGAGATCAAAACACAAGAAGAACCCAAAGAATCTGGCCTAGATTTTCACTGGTATCTTTATCATCAAATGAGGGAGAGGTTTAAAATAGATGTGAAATTAGAAGGAATACAAAATGCAAAATGGGAATTGTGGAAGCCATGCTCCATGTTCATTCCATGCCTGATGAGAGTGTTGGGTGCGAGGCATTGGAGAAGCATCCAGCTGTGTTTCTCTAGCCAGAAGCCAAAGGAAGGCCTTCTCCTCTGAGGGCCACTGGGGAGCTCAGGAGGTTTCAGCACATGATGCGCTCCTTTCACATCTAGCTACAGGGACATAGCCAGGGTCCTCTCCAATTCCCCATCCCCTGACCCCCCTCCACTCTCACAAGGCATGGAGTGTCAGGACCATGGTGAACAGGTCTGAGGAAATGACATGCATGTGGCCACTAGATGGAGCTGTTGTGGAAATCATTGACAGCTCTAGTGGCAGTTAGATGTGTCAGCATTTAAACAGTGCATCACTGGAATGTTGATGCAACTGTCAACTGTCATTCTCAACTGTCACTGAGGAAGAGTCAGACAGTGTGTGCCTCAGAGTGGGTTGTTACTGGTGTGGATGGTGGATGGTGTCGGTGTATATAGTGTTGTACACAGTGGAACTTCTTGTATGAATCAAAGCCTCATCTGAGAGAAGATTACAGGGTCTCTTTGCTCACTGAGAAAGCGACAGGTGTTTCTTCAGCTCACAAGCTACTGACTACAGTCAAGGCGTAGAATCTGACGTCATACGTTAAGGTGTTGCCTCACGTGCTGTGCAACATAGCAACGTCAAAAGCGTTTTAACATGGAGTATCTCTTGTGTAGGAGAGCTGCAGAGAATCTATGCTAGGTCCATGGGGCTTTGTTTGGTGAAGAAGGAGGAAGGGGATGCCCATAATTGGCCCAAAGGAGGCATATGTCACCTGCGTATCTCACTAGCAGCATGCTGTTCTCTTTGTCTTTGAGTGGTGCAGGATTTCTTGACAAATCAAGCCTAACCCTAGTCTCTTTTCTCAGGAACTTCAACTCAGTCTCCTTCTACACAGCTAAGGGCATATTTTGCTGGAAGAGACCCAGGTTCAGGGCCACCAGGACCCCCATTGTCCACCTAATGGCCAACACAGAGGCCAAGCAGAGGGAGATGGGCTCCAAGAGAAAGAGGCTGTCGAAGTACAACTCTTTGGTGAGTCACCATCCTGACTATTAGTTTCATTTGTGTCACTGCTGGGACAGCTCATGAAAGCAAGTGGAGAACATATTGTTCCAATTTAGCAGAGACAGTCCTGGTTAATCCTCTGTCACCCCAATTTTCAGGGGCTTTCAAAAATGTCCCGGTTTCTCTCTCCTCCTCCCACTTTGCCCCTTCTCCTCAGCTCTCTTGGGTTGCTGAAAAATGGAGTTTGCACCCATCGACTCAAAAAGGGGGAGAGGAGAGGAGATACGTTGCCAGGGTATTCCCTTGCCAGGAGGCTGAGGCACAAGCAAATTGCTGTGCCCTTCCTAGCTTGTGTGATCTTCCTCCTAAACAACCTTGGCCATCTTGACCACCTTCTGGTGTTGCTTGTCCACATGTGCCTTGCTTTTCCTGTCTGTGAAATGTTGGGAATGTGGGAGACCATCTCTGGATCTAAATTGGGGGTGGGCCCAAAGTGCTCCCCAAAACTGTTTTTTAAAATGACATTTGCCTTTGAAATTTGGCAAGAAATGGTTAAATGCACCATAATTCTTTTGTGGCTAAATATACTACAGTATATGTGTTGGAAATGTCAGTAGCCTAATCCATCCTCAATATCCCAGCCATAGTCTAAATTATCTTTTTTATTATATTGTATATTATATTGAAAGGATTAAAGACAAACTGATCTCACAGGCAGTAGCTTTTTGTTTGCTGACAGAATTTAAAGTTTATTTCCTGGACTGAATTCTGAAGTGATGAAATAATATTTGGATGCACCATGTGTTTTCCTCCCCTTTTGCTTAGGCACTCTCTGGATGAGGGCTATTTTCTATTTCAGGTGACCTTTGCAGATGTGGCAGTACTGTATATTTCTCTGAGGATGAATGGAATCTGTTGACGAAGAAACAGAAACTTTTGTACAATTATGTAATGATGGACAATTATGAGAATGTGGCTTCTGTAGGTAAGGAACCCGAATCCATGGCTCTTTCTATAAAGACTACGGTCCCTTTAATACTATATTATCATGTTGCTATGGTTCCACTAGAATTATAGACTCATAGAGTTGGAATAGACCACAAGGGCCATCCAGTTCAACCCCCTTCTGCCATGCAGGAATACACATTCAAATCACCCCCAAGAGATGGCCATCCAGCCTCTCTTTAAAGACCTCCAAAGAAGAGGAATCCCCCAAACTCTAAGGGAGTATATTCCACTGTCAAAGTGCTCTTACTGTCACAAAGTTCCTCCTAATGTTTAGGTGAACCCTCTTTTCCTGTGGCTTGCATCCATTGTGGTGTCTCCTTTTCTCTACAGCAGCCAAAAGCAAGCCTCTCCTTGCGCAACATGACACCCTTTCAAATATTTAAACATGGATATCATATCCACTCTTTATCTTCTTTTCTCCATGCTAAACATAACCAGCTCTCTAAGCTGCTCCTCATAGAGCTTGATGGTTTCCAGACCCTTCACCACTTTGGTTGCCCTACTTTGGGCATGCTTCAATTTGTCAACATCCTTTTTGAACTGTGGGGCCCAGAACTGGACACAGGATGATTCCAAGTGAGGCCTGACCAAAGCAGAATACAGTGGCACTATTACTTCTCTTGATCTAGAAACTATTCTTGTAATGATGCACCCTAGAATCACATGGGCCTTTGTAGCTGCTGCATCACACTGTTGGCCCATGTTCAACTTGCGGTCTACTAGGAGTCCTAGATCCCTTTCAAGCCTAGTTTAATTGTGATAGCAATATCCTGTAGAATATTTGAATCTGTAGTTCAGTGAGGCACTATTGCTCTCCAGTTTCTAAGGATTGTAAATACCCCATGCTATACTGCCAATTCTAGGATTTTATGGAAAGAAGCCATGGAGTTTAATGCTTTTCACACCCAAATGGTACTCAGCACATCCCTGGGCACGTTTCCTACCTTTTTTGGTGCTTCTTCCATCCTTTTAAAGCTCTGGAGAGACTTCTTGGGGGAAAGACCTCTCTTGGGCCTGCAGTGGCTCGGGGAAGGCCCAACAGTGGTAAAATGCCCTCCACTTCCCCAAAGGGATGCAGTGGGATGTTGAGGGGCAAAATATTATTTCATTCCGCCCCCTCCCTAGGCAATACAATGTAGGGTTGCCCCTGAGATCTCCTCCAAACCCCATCAGTAGTCCAAGCCTGTCTTATAAATGTTTTAAAGCTGTCTTAAGGGTGCTCCCTGGTGCTTGACCCTCACCAAAATTGGAGTCCAGGTCCCAGCCCCCTTACTCTGCCTTTGCCAATGAGTTATTTGTATATTGATTATCCTGCCTTTCTCAACAAATGGGCCTCAAAGTGTCCCTTTTATGCATCACACTCTGTGGATATGTGTCTGTGATAGAGAGACAGACGGAAAGTGAAAAATTGAAAGGCAGGGAAGAGATGCTGAAAATGAGATGCTGATGGGCAAGAAAGAAGAGCCCTTATCAGATGAGTCTGGAACTGGGGCTCTTCAGCACTGGGCGGTTCGAATGAACATTATTTCGCACAATACGGTCATACCATCATTCGAATGGCCCAATCCGAACGCACGTGAATGCGCGAGATGCCGAACTGAATGCGTACTGGATCCTCTTTTTGGAGCGTGTTGGCCAGTGCACTGATAAGGGGATTGGCAATATCCTGGATTGGGGCTCTGTTCGATCTCAGTGCGAATGGGTCTGGTGTGACTACCCAGTCCTGAACTCCATCGCAAGACCCCCAGATTCCAATTTTAACTTCCGGTGGGTCTTTCCTCTTGCCGGTTCCAGGGAAGCAGGGGTGGCGGTTCCAGCGGCCTCCCCCCCTTCCTCGCGGCTTGGGAGCCAGCATAAGCTGCATCCCAAGAAGGGAAGAGGCGCGGGGGACGCTGGAATCGTGGGTTCCAGCGGCCTCCCCCCCTTCCTCGCGACTTGGGAGCCAGCATAAGCTGCATCCCAAGAAGGGAAGAGGCGCGGGGGACGCTGGAACGGCGGCGATCGCCGCGATTCTAGCGGCCCCGCGCCTGTTCCCTTCTTGGGATGCAGCTTATGCTGGCTCCCAAGCCGCGAGGAAGGGGGGGGGGGAAAAGCATCCCCATTTACTTAGATGGCCATCCATCCTCTTTGACAGCCGCTGGAACTGGTGCCCCCCCCCCAGTATACATATTCACACACTCACACACACACACGTACAACCGGGCATTGCTAATTTGTTGCAAGGGAAGGGCATGGTAACGTTAAAACCAAGCAGGAATGTAGAGAGGAAACAGAGAGGAATGTACAGAGGGCACGTTATATCGCGGTTGTTCATGTGCATGAGCTGGCTTTCCAGCTGTTTACCGGGCTGTCATGACGGGACCTCCCCTTTCACCCCGGAAGCGTTTAAGGTCGCAACCCATGCAGGGCACCACTGAGCATGTGCGAGGGGGCCGATACGAATCGCCCAATCCTCCTGTTGAGCACGGGTGTGGCCAAGCATTCTGCACTGAATGCACTTCGCGCGAATGCGTATTGCCCAATTTGAATCCTGCCAATTCGGAGGGGCTCCCAGGTATGACCGTATTGTGCGAAATAACGTTCATTCGAACCGCCCAGTGCTGAAGAGCCCCAGTTCCAGACTCATCTGATAAGGGCCAAGGATAGAGAGCAGAGGGAGAAAGTGAAGGGGATCAGGCCTTTGGGAGCCAGGAGGGGAAGGCAGGAGCCAAGCCAGGATCGCCTAACTCTGTACAGAGAGGAAGGGACCCCTGGGAAGGGCCAGGAGAGGGGCCTTGGGGATTGGGAGGCAGTTCTGATTTTTAGAACTGGTTTCAGTGAACTAATGAGAACCAGCTCAGGTCCTAGTTTTTAGACATATTAAGTGGTTTTATTTAGCAATTATGAGTAATATTTAGGAAGGAAGGAAAGGAGGACACAATTAGAGAAAAAGCACTTTTATTTTCCAACCTGAGCTTGCTTAGCTGCCTTTTTGGTTCCAAAGGACCTTTGTTACCCAAAACGCTGGAGTCTGGGGAGGACACTTGCAAGTGCTATGCTTTTGGGGGGGGGGGAATTTGGTACTTAGCCCAAAGAAGAGACATAATTTTGTTCAGGCAACAGTGACCTCGGAGATCAGCCTAGCTATACCAGGCACGCAATCTCACATAACTCCAGAGGCATTTCAAATGGGTTTTAATGTTTTATTTAAGGAAAAAGCAAAATACATGCATGCATGCGCACAGACAAGCCTTCGTACATACACACAAGAGGTAAGTAACAAAGGTGGGATTGGTGAATAATCTAAAGCTATACTAATGGTAATACATTACCTAGAATGTTCTTGATTCCAATTGCTGAGGGTCCTGCAAGGGAACGGAAAGTGGGTTTGTTGAGTATATTGAGGGGCTTAGCCATGTAAACCAACAGAGTGTCTCTCTGCAACAGGACTGACACCAAAGAACAGTAAATATCGGGGTGGACATTTATACTGAAATTGTTGCTTACAGGCAGAGACTGAGGGTTCAAAATGGTTTAAATCACTTTAGTATGTTTCCTGGGAGGGGAAAGAATGGTCTGAATCCAAATTGAATGCAACGGATGCTTGATGCAAATACCTCAGACAAAAGGGATTAGCACACCGGCTCTCAGGTTCTTCTTGGCTCTGAATTCCAGTCCTGTTCATAAGCCAAAAACAACACTTCCAGATTCAGCTCAACAATAACATAGCAGAGTATGGAAACAAATATCCAGATATAGGTTTTGGCAATGCACTGACTACTGTCCACACTTAAAAGTAACTCACAGACACAGTTGATTTCACCCAAGTCCTTGGAGGTTCTCTATCCTGAGTTGCAAAATAATACAAATATTTGCAAGCTCTCTGACTTCCATCAACTTCACCATCTCTTGTACACACAACTCTGATCCAATCCACACCAATCCGCATGTGAGCTGTATACTATATTGGTTGTGAGTCATCTCCAAGTGCCAAACAGCATGAAGTGACCTCTGCAGTTAGATTGCATCATGCTTTGGGCTCTGACTCAGTACTCTATGGCAGTCTCACAGGAAATGATGCCACTTGTCAATCAAAATATTTTTAATCATGTTTAATGGAATATTTTTTTTCAACAGCCCTTTGACTATCTGCTTTGACTGATTCCCTTAAGGCAGTTCCACTTCAATCTCTTCTTTGCTCCTGTCATTAGGGATACAATTGTTCCATGGATTTGGGGACATCTGCAATAATGTCAGGCTTGGGTCACTCTCAGCAACTTTATTAATTTAATATCAAATAGGGAGGGTTCAACAAGGGCTAAATCTTGGGGTAACACCCTCCTCTCTTAATTCTGATATTCATTCTTGACTGTGATTGTCCTTCTTTACAGAAGAACTTGTGAGTCATGAGAGAGTCCACACAAGAAAGAATTCACATAAATGCCAGCATTGTGGAAAAAATGTTGCTTGCAAGTCAGTCTTAGTCAGGCATCGGAGAGTCCACACAGGAGAAAAGCCATATAAATGCCAGCATTGTGGGAAATGTTTCTCTCAGAAGTCAAGCCTAGTGACACATCAGAGAGTCCACACAGGAGAGAAGCCATACAAATGCCAGTATTGTAGCAGAGGTTTTTCTTCAAAGTCACACCTAGTGATTCATCAGAGAGTCCACACTGGAGAGAAACCATACAAATGCCAGCATTGTGGGAAAAGTTATGCCTACAAATCAGTCCTTGTCATACATCAGAGAATCCACACAGGAGCAAAGCCATACAAATGCCAGCATTGTGGGAAATGTTTTTTTTCGAAGTCACACCTAGTGATCCATCAGAGAATCCACACAGGAGAGAAGCCATACAAATGCCAGCATTGTGGGAAATGGTTTTTTTCGAAGTCAGACCTAGTGATACATCAGAGAGTCCACACAGGAGAGAAGCCATACAAATGCCAGCATTGTGGGAAATCTTTCTCTCAGACGTCAAGCCTAGTGAGACACCAGAGAGGCCACACAGGAGAGAAGCCACTCAAATCTCAGCAGTAAACTAACATTGTTTTTGTCAATAAGGAATACAAAAAGTATATTTGCAATCCAATGGTGCAAAGAAAAGGCCCTTGTGATTTTGTGTGTTACGTTTGTCTATATGTCTGTTTATGTTTTAAAGTTATAGTTTGTTAAGTTTAATTGCTATTAGTATAGATAATTGTTTCAGGTTATAAACTTAGCTGGGGATTATGGGTCATGGTATAGGTCAGCTAGATAGGGGTGCTGGGATTTTTTTTTAGCTGGCTAGAATAGTTATGGGAATGATAGCTTTTGGAAAGTGTGGGATGTTGTCTGAATAAAGATGGGGTTAACAGAAAGGGGCTAGTTTCTGGGAATGACAAAGGGGGCCTTATTCCCCTTGGGGAATAGACTGTGCAACTGTGGAGGTGGAGGCTAGGTGTTGGGGTTTCAATGTATTCTTTGTCTTGGGGAGGACAGTTCTGGTTTAAACACTGAATTTCTGATTATGTGTTCTCAATAAAGTTATTTGTTCTTTCAATGTGTTGGACTCTTTGATGCAAAGAAGTTCTGAATTTGCACAAAATACACTTTATTCTCTCATCAGTCCTCAGCTCCATTCCCAGCCATAAGAAGAAAAGAGGCAAACACACACAAACACATACCAAACAGACAGATAGAGCTATATGTACAAAGCAGAGCCTTCCTTCCTTCTCTTTCCCTCCTGAGTCCAGCTCCTCCTTGGGCTCCAGTCTGGCATCCTCCAAGTCTCCTCAAAGGAAGGAAGGAAGAAAGAGAAGAAGGAAGGAAGGAAGGAAGGAAGCACTCCTTTCCTTTCTGCAAAGGCTGCCAACGGAATAAGCCTCAGCAGCAAGGCCCTGGCGATCCCTGCGCATGCTCAGGAGGGGCCTTTGGGGCATGTGCACATGCTCAGTCTCAGGCCCTGAAGCCATTGCTGCCCTCACAGTCTGTTAAGAGGGAGGAAGAGATGGAAGTGGGGGAGAGAAATGTATGAGAAAAAGGGGGCAGGGATTACTTCAGGAGAGGCATGGCCATGGGGGCAGGGGGCAGGGTCATTTCGATTTAAAAAGGGCTTTGAGGAGCCCCTCCCTCCTGGAAAGTGGGGCAGAGGAGAGACCCTCCCTCCCTTCCTCCTCATTTGGGGGGAGATAAGGGATCACAAGCCCCCCTCTTTGGTCTTCCAATGGGGGCACCCTCCTCATCTCTGGGAAGAGGGGAGGCTCCCAGTCAAAAGACTTTTGTGACAAATAAAAAGCATCAGATAGCATAGGTTTCAATAGCATTGGAAACAACAGCTTTCTGGGGGGAAGGGGTTTTCCCTGGGGGAAGGGGGCTCTGTCTGTGGGGGAGAGAAGAGCCCAGATTTAGGCCAAAGCCAAGAGCAGTTAGACAGAGGGTGCTCAAAGCCCCTTCTGGGGAGAGGGATACCCCCTGGCAACTAGGCTTAGAGGCCCACAGGATCTGAATTAGCCCCCCTCACACACACATACACACGTCCTTTCCTTACCCTTCACAACAACCCTGCAAAGATCAGTGGTCCTCCTCCAGGAACATGCAGAAAGGACATAGAAGCCATTGTTACTTCTTTGCCTGAAAACCCCCTTCCTTGAAGGGATGGAGGTTAAAGGAAGGAAAGAAGGAAAGTGCCAAGGGAAGAGATGGTATAAAGGGGGCTGCTGAAAGACAGGGGGCATTTGGATAGGAGTCCCTCAGCAGCCATTTTGGGAAAGAGGGCTCTGCCTCTGGACAGAGAGACGGAGAATGTGCTCATTTGGGGAAATGTTAGGGTCCCTCTATTGGGCCACATTCTCCTCTGCCCTGGAGCCTTCTTTTGAAGCCCCATAGACAGAGAAGATCTAGACCATGCCCTCCCCAGGAAAGGAAGCCCCCTCCCTTTACAGGCTCCATAGACGGAGGGAAGATAAGAAGATGATAAAGAGGGGAAATCCCCTGGAGTGGATGGATTTACATCTATATATTATGAAACATTTCAAGGGGAACTAGTGGATCCACTATATAAATGGTTTAATTCTATTAATGCAGAGGGGATTCCAGACTCATGGGAGCTAGCGAGTATCACTTTAATTCCTAAAGAAGGAAAGGACAGCTTGTTAATGACTAATTGTAGACCAATAAGTTTGCTGAACACTCATTATAAGATATTCACACAAATACTTGCCAGCAGACTGAAGGGAATTTTGAATTCGACAGTTGGGAAGGAGCAAAACGGGTTTTTACTGGGCAAAAAGATTAGGATCAATATCAGAACGATTATAAATTGTCTTGAATTTTACCAGGTCAATAATGAGAAGAAAAGTGCCCTAATTGCTATTGACACGGAGAAAGCCTTCGACGGCGTGAGATGGGATTTTTTGATAGAAGTGGTAAAAAGTATGGAAATGGGAGAGAATAAGGCAAATATATAATCGGTAAAGAGCTTAATTATCAACGGAGAAAGATCCCAAGGATGCATGTAAAATAAGGGCACGAGGCAAGGATGCCCGATATCACCGCTCTTATTCTTAGAAGTGATGGAAATTTTGATTTCCTCTGTTAAAGGTAATCCAAATATAAAAGGGATTAACAGGAAAGGAAACCAAGATAAGAGCGTTTGCGGATGACGTGGAAACAGTTTTGGAGGACCCAAATCGGGGCAGAGAACCGCTGCTACAGGAGCTAAACAAATTCGGCAGATTCACAGGACTGAAAATCAATAAAGACAAGACAGTGTTGATAACTAAAAGTATGACTGGAGAAGAGGTAGAGGAATGAAAGAGGAAACCGGGCTTCCAAGTAGGAAAGAAACTGAGGTGCTTAGGAATTTGGATTTCTAAAGACAATAATTATTTAGGGGTATGGAAAGACATAAGAGAAAATTTAAGGAGAGGGAGCTGGTTAAATCTTTCACTACTAGGCAGAATTGCCGTAATCAAAATGGCACTTCTACAGAAGATTATGTTTCTGCTACTAAATTTGCCAATAGAGATTAAGGATAAGATATTTAAAGGTTGGGAAGCCGAGCTAAAAAAATCCATATGGAAAGGACACAAACCTCGGATTAAATGGGAGGAGCTCAAAGATGCTTCAGAGAGAGGGCTATTCGCTCCCAGACTTCAGATTATATTACTGGGCATGTAATCTAATTTGGATCCAAACATGGATTAAATTAGAGGACAAAGAAATGCTTGATCTAGAGGATGTGCAGTTAAGATTTGGTTGGCAGGCCTTCTTATGTTATGAGAAGTTGGGGATGAATAAAGATTTCAATAATCATCCCATGAGGAAATCTTTACTACTCACTTGGAACAAGATTCAAAAGACATTTTATTTTAAGTTACCCCTTCGGACATCGGCCCAGAAGGCACTCTTCGGTAGATGGATAAGCATGAGTCATTGGCTCACTTACAAACATTGGCTTAAGAACGATCAATCAGGGAATTGGTCGGTAAGATCTAGGGAAGATATTAACAAGGATGGACATAAAAGACAGTGGTTTAATTTCTACCAGCTAAAACAACGATTTCTGATAGACGACAAAACAATAGGGATCGAAGGTAGACTAAATGGATTGGATGATTTGTTCTGGCAACCTGATAAGAAAAAGATATCCAAGTGACACAAACTACTGTTGAGGAGGAATATGGATCAGGAGACTGTAAAAGAGTATATGGGGAAATGGGCGCAGGATATGGGATGCAAAATGGAAGAATGGCAAAACGCCTGGAATAGAACAAGTAAATTTACATTAGCGCAGGATCTAAAAGAGAACCACATGATAATAATGAACAGGGGATATTACACCCCATAGATGCTAAACAAAACCTTATAAATTAACACAAGGTAATTAATTGTTGGGGGTGTGATTTTGAAAAGGGAAACATCTATCATAGATGGTGGCATTGCAGGGAAATTCAGACATTTGGGAAGAAAGGACATGACTCAATACAGCAGATATTGGGAATAAAATTCCCAATGAGCCCCAAGTTGTACTTACTCAATATAACTTCAATTTTAAGCCCAAAGGACGAAAGACAATATTGGAGGATTATATTATATCTTGTAACAGCAGCTAGAATTGAAATAGCAAAGTTATGGAAGTCAGATGAGACTCCAAGACGGGAAAATTGGATGCAGAGAGTTAATGATTACAGGGAACGGGACAAACTCTCTTGTAGGGCTCAGAATTAGGATATGGAAAAAGAGAAGAGGAATGGGGGAAAGAATGGGACTTAAATCTGAAGCTCGTTGGCATCTGAATTAACTGGAATTGAATCTACAAAGTTTGTTCTTCAAAAATTTGTTTAAATGTGTATCTTTATTTCCTGATTAATTATAGGTCAGTAGAAGAAAGTTTGAGTCTCCTGCTTAAAGTAAAGCATGATAAAGAAGGAATCAAATACTGCAAAGTTATACATACGTTATTTTGACAATAGATAAGAACATAAATGGAAACTGATATTATCAATAAGCAATTGGGATATATTGTGTTTATACGTTTTAGAGTTGTGCATAAAATGTGTGTTTAAAAGCAGGGTTCGGTTATAATATGATGAAAGTGAGCTCTTTGAAAGGCCAAGAAGACAGAAAGCAGAAAGTGGGTCCAAGGAAACAGAAAGATTTGTGACAGTGATGTTATGGATACTGGATTTGTGTCGTTTGTTTTCTGTTGTTATGACTCAGAAAATAATAAAGATTATATAAATGTCAAATTTGTAATGAAGATTACTATGTATTGAGGGAAGAAATGGTAATATCTGGGGGAATATGTACAAAGGATTTACATTGAAAAGGGGAGGGAATAATTCCAATTCAAAATAAAGTTGGTATAGGTTAAGTATGAAGACAAATAGAGAATTATGGACTCTCATCCATAGGTCGCCATGAGTCTAAATCAACTTGAGAACAAGAAAAGATGTAAAGACTAATTAGCCAGAGATAAAAGAGGATTATTGAAAGAAAGGAGCTAGCTATCGCTTTAGGTTTGGAAGTTTATTCTAATGTATTTTGTATTTACAATTATATGTATATATGGCATTCCTATGTATGTTTGGTAATTTAAATGTTGTTCATTTGTTTGTTATAAGTCATATGTATGTTTTTAATTCATCTCTATTTATGTTTCCAAATACATAAAACACGACCATTACATAATCCAAATAAAAATCGCTTGTAAAAGCAAATCTGAGTCTTGTCATTTGGGACCCTCTGAAGTCTTCCTTTTCCGTCTTCTGAATCTGAGCCCATTTGAATGTCCTTTGCCTTGAAACCTCCCTCCGAAATATGATCTCTAGCTGTGAATTATTCCTTTACAATTTAAGTAAAAAAAGAA
>JACSCI010001162.1:3022-18146 GCA_016801065.1 Sceloporus tristichus
AGTTTGACCATGGGCTTGCTTTGGTCATGGCTGTGATGATTTGAGAGCTCATCCTCCTCCTCCTGCCTGACTCTGAGATGCCAGAACCATGAAAGATAAGAAAAAAACTTTTTTTCTTGATCCTTTAGAAAGTTTAGAATGGACCTGCCAGTCATTGTTAAGCTCATTAGTGCCTGAGGCAACAAAGATAAGAAAAAAACTTTTTTTCTTTATCCTTTAGAAACCTTTAGAATGGACCTGCCAGTCATTGTTAAGCTCATTAGTGCCTGAGGAAACTTTGTATTACATTGTATTGTAGGGTACTTAGCTTGAATGGCCTTTTGCTTTGACTTGCAGGTTCAGTCTGAGGTCATGGAACGCATTCGTTATTTTCAATGGAAAAGGCGCTTCGGGTTACGAAATTTTCGGCTTACGAATGGAATAGCGGAACGAATTAATTTCGTAACCCGGGGTACCAGTGTAATAGATTAGCCATAGGGTCACCATAAGTCAGAAATGACTTGAAGACATAACATAACAACAATAATTATGCTTTAAATTATTTCTATATATATATATATATATATATATATATATATATATATATGTTCCCATACCGCCGCCTCGGAGGACGCCGCAAAGAAAGAGGCAGCTTCCGCACGGGCGGCCCAAACCGCGGCTTTTTTTTTCTTTTGCCGCATGAGAAGTGCGCATGTGCACCGTTAAAGGGCCCAGGCCCCTTTAAACTTTTTTCCTCGCTCTGCCCAAGAACAAAGATGGCCTTTTGCCAGCTGGTGATCAGCTGATGTTGGCATCCTTGCCCGCTTGCGCATTGCGAGTGCCACCACTGGCATCATGGATGCCTCCTCTCCTTTGTTCCCTGTGGTCTTACTGAAGCTGCAATCCACAGCCACAGCTGTCGCCGCTGCCACCGCCGTCTTCCCCGCCTCCTCTGCCCCCTCCGCCTCCATTGCCGCTGCAATGGAGGCCCCATCATCCACCACCATGACAGCTGTAGACTTGGATGACAGCAGCAGTGATGATGATGATGGCACAGAACAGCGAACGGCAGTGGCTGCCATAGCGCTTCATCTGGCTACTGTTGGCGGTGCTATGGCCCTGGCCAGAGTGGCACGTCTCCGCCGATGCTGGAAGGTCCCTGCATCGCAAGACTTGTGGGACAACTTTGTCTCAACTATATGGTCTGATGAGCAATGGAGGCATTTCTTCCGAATGCCCCGTGCCCTCTTCCACAGGTTAGTGGGCATCCTGCGCCCAGAACTGGAGAAGGCAGACGCAGTGATGAGGAAAGCCATCCCGGTGGAGAAGAGAGTGGCCATTGGTGTCTTTTCACTGGCACACAAATCCACCTACATTGTGATGGGGGCGCTGTTTGGGACTGGCGTTGCCACCGTGGGGGAGATCGTGGTGGAGTTTGCCCTGGCCATGGAGAAGCTGCTGCTGTCAAGGACCGTGTACCTGGGGAACCCACGTGAGGTAGGGACAGCCACACCACATTCCCTTTAATCTTTGGCAGCCCTGTGATATTCTGTGTCAAGTGTCACCCCCTCACTGTACATTTGCTGTTCTTGCTATGGTGCAGTTGCGCACGTGTAAAAGAGTTGTCATCTCAATTCCTCTGTTTCTCTCCCTTCCTTTCCCCCACAGGTTATGGATGCCTTTGGTCGCCGCGGCTTCCCACAAGTGGTTGGCCTCATGGACGGGTGCCACTGCCTGATCATACCACCCTTGGGGCTGAGGAATGCCTATGTCAACAGAAGGGGCTCCTATTCTGTCATCCTGCAAGGGACATGTGACCACACAGGAAGATTCGTGGACGTGGAGCTCGGATGGCATGGGTCAGCCCACGATGCCAGGGTGGCACAGAATTCTCTCATCTACGAGGCCATGGAGGCTAGCATCTATGTGCCAGGGAACCCCAGCATCAACATCAGAGGCCACCAGATCGGGCCCCTGATACTGGCTGACTGTGCCTACCCCATTCTGAAGTGGCTCATGACACCATTCAAGACCCCCCACACTCCCAAACAGAAGCTCTTCAACAAGAAGTTGAATCGTGTCAGGGGCGCCGTGGAGAGGTCGTTTGGCAGAGTGAAGGCGAGATGGCGCTGTCTCAGTGCCCCACTCCTGGTGGCAGAGGAGAACGTGGTGCCCATCCTGGTATCATGTGTCATTCTGCACAACATCTGTGAGACCAAGGGCAGGGTCCTGGATGAGGGCATGCGATATAGGCGCCGTTTTGTGCTGCCCGCCCCGGCACCAATCACGAGGGATGAAGAGAATGCCAAGAAGGTAGCAGGGGAGGCTGTGAGGAATGCCCTGGCAGATTTTTTCCTGACAAGGAGAATCTGAAGGATGGCTCCTGTGCCATCATCTGTGATGTCAGAGTGCATTGTTCTGTAATAGCATAAGCACATGAATAAATGTATCCCATTATCCACAGTTTGAGTCTGCCTGTCATTCCTGATCTGTGCTGTGGGCATGTTTTGCCACGTGCCTGAGGGGGACACACACAAACACACACACACAAAAGGTCTCCTGGAGCCTGTTTTCCTGGGGCAAAAAGATACATCAGCTCCAACTGCCAATTGCCCCTTTGACAATGTATCAATCCCCCTCAAATTCAAGCTTTCCTAATGGCTCATTTGAATGTATCAATGGGGCACTCAGAGGACATCTATTGGGGGAGAGATTCAAACTGCTCCTCTGAAAGCTTTCATTGGCCTAGGACCACCTTGGCCTAACGGCCCTGAGCCACAAGTGCCCATATATACCCGTGCGCAACTGTGCAAGACCCCAGGACGGCGATCGACATGGCAGTGCCACGCAGGAGGGTTCCGGTCCGCATAGCTTACTGGACCGATAAGGAGGTCGGGATCCTCCTGGACTCCCTGATGCCACAGGCAGCTGCGAGGAGAGTGATGGCTAGCACCAACAAGCCCAACCGGGGGCATTTTATCAAGGCATCTCGTGCCCTCCGAAACCAAGGGTTTCAAAGAACGCTGCACCAATGTAGAGTTAAATTTAAAACTCTCAAGGCAGCGTTCTTTGAAACCCTGGAGGATTTCGGAGAGGCGCCCCCGGTTGACAGGCAGCCACCATTCTTCTCGCGGCTGAAGGACCTGTGGGTCAGGGGAGATAGGCCCAGACCGGAAGATCGCCGTCCTCCAGGTAAGTCAGAGCTCTTGCCATGCACTGTCCTCCCCTCCTTGACCCTTCCCTTGCCCTCCTCTCCTTCCTGCATGGTGCCAATGCCATCCCTCCTCTTCCCTTCTGCAGGCGTGCGGCCGAGGCGGAGGCGGAGGGAGGGAGGGAGGGCACCGTGCCAGGTCACCCTCTCCACCATCCTCGGGGGACGAGGATGTCCCCGAGGGTGGGCCACAGCCAGGACCAGCTGCTGTGGCCCCTCCGCAGCCAGAGCAGGCTCCTCTGGCGGCAGGTAGGTCCCCAGGGTGAGGGGTGGGGGTTGCCTGACTGCAGCCCCCACAACACTTGTGCCCTCCTCTACCATGCCAGCATGGTAACTTGGGCCTTCTCTTCCTCTTTTGCAGGGCTTGAAGTCCTGGCTGCTGTTGCTGCCGCCGAGGAAGAGGAGCCTGGCCCGAGCCGCCGCCTGCCTGGCCAGCCAGGGGACTTGGCCCTGGATGCCAGGGCCATGGATCGCCTCCTCCAAGCCCGGCAGCAAGGTAAGTGTGGAGGTGAACCCAGGGAAGGGAGTGGGGGCACCCAGAAACCCTGCCTGTGGGAGAGGGTGATGGGCTCCACAGGCTGATCCTAACCATCCTCTTTCTTTTCCCCCCACAGAGAACCGGACGGAGCGGAGGTTCTCTGCCTTGGAGGAGAAGGTAGACAGGCTGGCAGAGAGAGTGTCCTCCATGGAGGAGACCCTCCAAGAAATCCTCTGCCGGCTGCCCGCCCCACCTCCCCCTCCCCCTCCCTGAAGCAGCTTCCCTCCCCTGCCCCCTCTGCCATCCCCCCTTCACCACCCCCTTTTACCCTCCCCCTTCCTTTTGTAAATATTGTACATAGAAAAAAAGTTTTGTTATATTGTTAATAAAAAAAAATATTTTTTTAAAAAAAATTGTGTGGTTCATTATGCGCAACTGCGGCAGTGTGGCTGTGAGTGTGAATGGGACAGCTTAGGCGCAACTGTGCAGTCTAAAGCTAGGCAGGAGTGCTGTGAGGTAGCAATGTCCAAACCCTGTCCTTCCAGGCGTTTGGACTTCATGTCCCAGAATCCCAGACCACAGGGCAAGGTGGCTGGGGATTCTGGGAGATGAAGTCCAAACACCTGGAAGGACAGAGTTTGGACATTGCTGGTTTGGGGACCAGTGAGCCAGGTATGGTGGGAGGAGAGAACAGGAAGGGTAGAATAGAGTAGATAGGGCTGGGAGGGAACACATGCCCTGGGAGGCGAAATGATGTCTTTATGGGACATCATGGGACCTAGTGCCTTGTCAGTGCTCCCTGCCCCTTGATCCCAGGCCCCCTCTGGTTGCCCTTTGCCTTTGGGGGCGGGGTGTGGGCGGTGGGACTGCCACTGAGTCACTGAAGAGGCTGGAGGATGGCCCAGCAAGAGGCTGCTGAGCCGGTTCCACCTCCATGGCAACTGCCTGCTCCTCAACTGGAGGGATTGCTCTTGCTAGGGGCTCCTGTGGCCCTACCTCTTCCTCCACGACCCTGGGGACAGCCCTGGCTCTTCCACCTGACGCAGCTGACACGGAGCTTTTAAACCGGCAACTTATATTTGCGGCATAGCAATTCTGACGTATCGGTGCAGGGGCTTACAGACGGACATGCGCAGGTACGCCACAAATCAAAAAGAAGCGGAAAAAAGCAGCACCTTTTTAATGCCGCTTCTTCCCGCTTGAGGCGTGCGGGGGGCGTGTTCATGACGGCATTCAGGGAAAGCCCGTCTGAAGGCTCTACCTTCATGACATCATGAGTACATCCCTTTTTGCCCGTCTGTAACCAGCCCAAGAGACCCAACTCATGCTGTTGGAGAGGATGTAATACTAGAGGTACCTTCCTGCACATTTGGTACGACTGTCCAAGTGTATTTGCATTTTGGCATTCAGTAGTTAACTTAGTTTCAGAAATCAATGATCAAAAGATTGTCCCTTCTCCAGAATTTTTATTGCTTTCAGTGTTTCTTCATGAAAAGAAGACATTACACAATAAAGATATTATTGCCTTTTTGTTGGCATTGGCCAGGACTGAAATTGCCAGGGCTTGGAAAACTGGAAAGGTCAATATGACTTATTGGTGGTCGGGATTTTGGGATTTTTGCTTTATGGAAAAGCTCACTGATCAATCTAGAAGGTTTTGGGGTGGAATCTTCCTCTGCCTTTTGAAGAGCGATGGTCCCCACTTATATCTGATCTCAACAACATTGGAGCAGAAGTGGGTCTTCCTTCGTAATATGATTCCCTTTCGATGACTGAACTGGTGCAAAGAAGGTATCTCTGTCTTCTGAGTCCATCCCTGTTTTTATGTAATGTTGCGCTTTTACATCCCATGTGACCTTGAGTTTTTGAAGTTGGTTTTTAAGGTTTAAGAAAAAACAGCATTAGTGACAGGATGACACCCCGAGGAACGCCAGATTTAAGCTCCCTTTTGGAGGAGCAACTGTCCCGAAGCATCTCCATCTGGAATCTGCCTGAGAGATAGGACCAGAACCACTGCAATGCATTGCCCCCGATCCCCAGTTCCCTCAGGCTTTCCAAAAGGATGCCATGGTCGATGGTATCGAAGGCCTCTGTGAGATCCAAAAGCATCAACAGGGTCACACTTCACATGTCGATGCTCAAGTAAAGATCATCTACTAAGGCGGCCATAACAGTTTTGACTCTGTATCCCACCCTGAAGCCAGTTTGAAATGAGTCCAGATAATCCATTTCATCCAAGACCGCTTGGAGTTGAAGAGCAACTGCCCTCTCAATCATGTTGTATAGAAATAGAAGATGGGAGACCGGTCTGTAATTGTTCATCTCCAAGGCATCTAGGGAGGGCTTTTCCATAAACAGCCGTAACACCGCTTCTTTTAAGCAAGATGGAAAATAGCCCTCCCTAAGAGATGCATCTATGATATATCTCAGGTGAGTCCTAAGTGCATCTCCTCCTTGGATGACCAGCCATGAAGGGCAAGGATCCAGAGGGAAAGTTGTCTTCTTCTCATTTCCAAGGAGCTTGACCACCTCCTTAGTACTCACAGATTCAAATTGAGCCAGTATGATCTTATTCACAGAGTCACTGGACACCTGACCTATGGCCTCTGCAATAATGCTGGCATCCAAGTAAGCTCTTATCATTTAAAGCAGGGGTCCTCAAACTCCAGCCCTCCAGATGTTTTGGACTTCAGCTCCCAGAATCTCAGATTATTGGCCAAGCTGTCAGGGAGGGCATTATGAGGTAAGAAGGAAATTTGCATGTGGATGGTGATTGGCTGAGGGACAAAAAGGAAGGAGGAGCCTTTGTAGGGCTCTGGAAGTCTATTCAGATTGACTGTAGACTACTGAGCTAGGAAGGAAATTTGCATGTGTGCGGTGATTGGCTGAGGCTTCTGGGAGATGAAGTCCAAAACCCCCTCCCCTCCATGGCCATGCCTCTCTCCAATGGTCCCCACGGCGTCTACTCTCATAATAACCCCCCAAGTACCTGGGACCCAAGGAATCCTCCTAGTAGGGGGCAGGGAACAAAAGAGTGAGAGGAGACCTGGCAGGCCCCCTGCCTTTCTTTGGGAGAAGAAGAGGGGTTTCCTTCCTTCTTATAACCCCCCAAGGGCCCCCCAGAAGACCCTCCAGCCATTCCTCTGAATGAACGAGGGCTCTCCCCACTTCCCTCCCTCCCTCAGAAAGGACTGTGAGGGCATCAATGG
Organism: Sceloporus tristichus; assembly: GCA_016801065.1. Taxonomy (NCBI): domain Eukaryota; kingdom Metazoa; phylum Chordata; class Lepidosauria; order Squamata; family Phrynosomatidae; genus Sceloporus; species Sceloporus tristichus. The sequence continues at coordinate 9,900 of JACSCI010001162.1, forward strand.
CTTCAGGGGCTGAGACTGTGCTTACATAGATGCCCCCAAAGGCCCCTCATCAGCATTCGCAGGGATTGCCAGGGCCTAGATGCTGCTGCTTATTCTGCTGGCGGCCTTTGCAGGAAAGGAAGGTATGCGCCAGGGGTTCAGCAGCCTCCCCTTCCTTCCCTCATTTCTTCCTTTGAGGAGATTGCAATGGAGGCCAAGGTGCAGAGCTGGACTCAGGAGGGAAAGCCAGGAAAGGAAGGCATTAGTTTTGAAATATAGCTGTCTCTGTGTATCCTGTATGTTTGTGTGTTTCTGTGTACGTATGTGTGTGTGTGCCCCTTCTGTTCTTATGGCTGGGAATGGAGCTGAGGACTGAGAAGAGAAGAAAGGGTCCATTTTGGGCAAATTCAGAACTTCTGTGCATCAAAGAGTCCAATGTGTTGAAATAGCAAAGAACTTTATTGAGAACACACAGAAATTCAGTGTTTAAGCCAGAACTGCCCACTCCAATCCATACAATACACTAAAACCCCAAACGTTCAACATCACCCTCTTCCAAACCTAGCCTCACCCCAGCTAAGGAATTTGGTTACTTAGCTGGATTCAAAATAAATTCTGAGAAAACAACAATCCTCACTAAAAATCTTTCAAAAGAAGAAGACAAAGAGCTTAAAAAAATATCAGGATACTCTTTTGAAACTAAAGTTAAATACCTGGGAATTTACTTTACAAAGAGAAACATTGAATTATTCAAGAATAATTATATAAAAATATGGTCAGAAATTAAAAAAGATCTAACAAAATGGACTAAATATAATTTGTCTTATTTGGGGAGGATTGCCGTAATTAAAATGAATATTTTACTACGAATGTTATACCTATTTAGTAATATCCCAATTATCTCAAATGATAAATACTTTGTTTTATGGCAGAAAGATTTGTCTAGTTTTGTCTGGGAGGGCAAAAAAGCGCGTATAAAATGGAAACTTCGAACAGAGGAAAAATTAAAGGGAGGTTGTAATTTACCAAATTTTAAGTTGTACTATTACTCTGCATGTCTTGACTGGCTAGAAGAATGGGTTAGTTTGAGGGATGAAAATTTATTGAATCTAGAAAGTTCTGATTTGTGCTTAGGAATCCATGCATATATGTGGTATATAAAACCTAAAGCTAACAATATATTTAATCATCATGTGATAAGAAGATCCCTCCTTAAATTATGGTATAAGGTGAAACATCAATTTTATAGCCATATTCCATCATGGGTATCTATACAGGAAGCATATTATAGAAGAACAAAATGTAAAGATCAACAATGGTTAAGATACAATGACTTAATAAACAAAACACCTGAAGGGAAATATACTATGAAAGAAATGGAAGAAATCAATGAGAAAGGGGAGATGCAAGATTGGTTCTTATATAATCAAATAAAAAGTCAATTCAAGATAGATAAGGAAACAACTGGTGTGACTTTAGATAAAAATGAAATTGATAAAATAATGATGGGTCAGCAAGGAAAACATATAGCTAAATATTATAAGTTACTAAAAGCAAGAGAGCTTGAAAATGAAGCCATTAAACACAGCATGATAAGATGGGCACAGGACATCAATAAGACCATTACTATAGAAGAATGGGAAAAATCATGGAAAGGAACCAACAAATTTACATTGTGCCAAAACTATAAAGAAAACTACTTGAAAATGTTGTATAGGTGGTATTTAACCCCTCAAAAAACCCACCAAATATATAAAACAGGCAGTATTAAATGCTGGAAATGTAGTAAGCCTGAGGGTAATTTTTATCATATGTGGTGGTCATGCTCCAAAGCTAAAGGTTATTGGCAAAAGATCCATGCAGCAATGGAAAGTATTCTTGAAATATGTATTCCTTTTGAACCACACTTATTTTTACTGAATATGACTCATAACGTAAAAAATGTAAAATTGAATATAATCATTCTATATATGGTTACGTGCGCAAGAATATTGTTTGCACAATATTGGAAAATACCAGATAACCCATCTATCGAAGAATGGCTGATGAGAATTTATGAAGCCAGAAGTATGGATATATTGTCTGCTTTATTAAAGGGAAAATCTAAAGAAAGTTTTGAAAAAGAATGGAGTATTCTAAAAACATTTGAGGAAAAGGGGAAAATATACAATTGAATAATAGTTACGGTTGATTCTAAACTGTGTCATTTGTATATCACCATGAGAATGCATTATTACTATAGGTTGTATATATGGAGTAAATAAGTAATTTACAATATGTGGTAAATATCCAAATGTAAAGGAGGTATAACTAGAAGGACAGTGATATCGATGATCTTATGTAAATATATGTGTGTATGTTATAATGTTGATATGTATTTCTATTGTTTAGTGTAGATATATGTTGTTTTAGGGTTTCTATTCTTCTTTCTTTTCCTTCTTCTTTGTTCTTTATAGATGTTGTACTTTATTCTTAATAAAAATTAAAAAAAAAAAAAAAAAAAAACCCTAGCCTCACCCCCAATTCCCACAGTCTATGCCCCACAGGTAAAAAGCCCCCCTTTGCCATTCCCACAAACTAGCCCTTTGTGTTAATACCCCAAAATTTTCTTCAGACAACATCTCACACTTTGCAATCCCATAACTATTCTATCCAGCTGCAACAAATCCCACCCCTCATCTAACTAATCTATACCACAATCCACAACCCACGACAAATATACAACCCAAAGCAATTACCTATACTATTACCAAATAAAACCTAAACTTAACAAAATATGACTTTAAAACATAAACAGACATATGGACAGACAAAGCTAATAAACAAAATCATAAGGGCTTTTTCTTATTACCACAGGATTAAAAATATATTCTTTGTACTCCTTCTTGACAAATATAATGTTAGTTCATTACGGGGTTTTCTGTAGCTTCTCTCCTGTGTGGCCTCTCTCATGTTTCACTTGGGCTGACTTGTCAGAAAAACCTTTCCCACAATGCTGGCATTTGTATGGCTTCTCTCCTGTGTGGACTCTCTGATGTTTCACTAGGTCTGACTTAGAAGAAAAACCTTTCCCACAATGCTGGCATTTGTATGGCTTCTCTCCTGTGTGGACTCTCTGATGTGTCACTAGGTGTGACTTCTGAGAAAAACATTTCACACAATGCTGGCATTTGTATGGCTTCTCTCCTGTGTGGACTCTCTGATGTCTCACTAGGTTTAACTTCAATGAAAAACATTTCCCACAATGCTGGCATTTGTATGGCTTCTCTCCGGTGTGGACTCTCTGATGTATCACTAGGTGTGCCTTGGAAGAAAAACCTTTCCCACAGTGCTGGCATTTGTATGGCTTCTCTCCTGTGTGGACTCTCTGATGTGTCACTAGGTTTAACTTCAATGAAAAACATTTCCCACAATGCTGGCATTTGTATGGCTTCTCTCCGGTGTGGACTCTCTGATGTATCACTAGGTGTGCCTTTGAAGAAAAACCTTTCCCACAATGCTGGCATTTGTATGGCTTCTCTCCTGTGTGGACTCTCTGATGTGTCACTAGGTTTGACTTTGAAGAAAAACATTTCACACAATGCCGGCATTTGTATGGCTTCTCTCCTGTGTGGACTCTATGATGTTTCACTAGGTCTGACTTAGAAGAAAAACCTTTCCCACAACACTGGCATTTGTATGGCTTCTCTCCTGTGTGGACTCTCTGATGCATGTCAAGCATTGACTTGTAAGGAAAACATTTTCCACAATGCTGGCATTTATGTGACCTCTTTCCTGTGTGGACTCTCTCATTACTCAAATGTTTTTCTGTAAAGAAAGACAATGACAGATGAGACTGAAAATCAGAGTTAAGAGAGGAGGGTGTTACCCCATGATTTGCCCTCATTAACCTCTCCTTATTTGCAATTAAATTAATAAAGTTGCTGTGAGTAACCCAAGCATGACCCTGCTACTTATGTCCCTAAATCCATGGTATGATTGTATCCTTACGTATAGGAGCTAGCAAAGAATGGGGACTGACTTGAGGGAATCAGTGGAAGCAGGTAGTCAAAGGACTGTTGAAAAAAATATTCCATTAACCATGTGCAAAAATACTTTGATTGACAGGTGGCATCATATCCTGTGAGACTCCCATAGAGTCCTGAGTCAGAGCCCAAGGCATGATGAAAGCTAACTGCAGAGGTCATTTCATGCTGTTTGGCACCAGGAGATGACTCACAACCAATATAGTATGCAGCTCACATGCAGATTGGTGTGGATTGGATTGGAGTTCTGTGTACAAGAGATGGTGAAGTTGATGGAAGTCAGAGAGGAGAGCTTGCAAATAGTTGTATCATTTTGCAACTCAAGAGAGAGAACCTCCAAGGATTTTGATGAAATCACCTGTGTCTGTCACTTATTTTTCACTGTGGAAAGTGGTCAGTGCATTGCCAATATCTATATCTGGATATCTGCTTCTGTACTCTGCTATGTTATTATTGTGCTGCATCTGGGAGTACAGTATCACCCTCAGATTGTGCTGTATATTGGTTTTTCAACGCAACTGGAATTCAGAGCCAAGATGCACCTGAGAGCCAGTGTGCTAATCCTTTGTCTGTGATATTTGCACCAAGCACCTGTTGCATTCAATTTGGTTTCAGACCATTCTTCCCCCCAGGAAACAATTTAATCCTTGTTGAACACTCGGTTTCTTCCTCCAAGCAACAATTACAGTATAAATATCTGTCCTGGATGGCTGTTCTTTGACGTCAGTCCAATTACAGACAGACAGTTTGTGGGTTTACATGGCTAAGCACCTCAATGCACTCGCCAAACCCACTTGTTGCAGGAGCTCCTGACTTCTCTTCCCATTTCGAACCCTGAGCAATTGGAATCCAGATCCACCTAGGTAAAGTATTACCATTATGAAAGTCTTACATCTCTTGACCACTCCCACCTGGTATCTAGTTGTAATCCATGTGTGAACCCTTATGTGTGTGTTTTGCTTTTCACCTAAATAAAACAAAAACCTATTTCAAATGCCTTTGGAGTTCTGTGTGCTTCTGGGCCTGGTATAGTTGGGCTTGAATCCTGAGGCCACTATTGCCCCAACCAAACTATATATCTCCTTTCAGCTAAGTACCAAATTACCCTTCGCACTTGCAAGTGTCCTTCCCAAACTCCAGCATTTTGGATAACAAAGGGCCTCTGGAATCAACCATGGAGCTAAACAAACTCAGGTTGGAGAAAAACATTAGAGAAAAAGGAATTTTTGTGTCGCCTTTCCTCTCTTCATAGACATTGCTAATAATTGCTATATGGAGCCCCTTAATATCCCTGAAAACAAGGTCCTGAGCCATGTTCTCACCAGTTCACTCAATCCAGTTCTTAAAATCTGTGAGGTTGGTGGCTGCCTCCCAATCCCCAAGGCCCCCCTCCTGGCCCTTTCCAGGGGTCCCTTCCTCTCCGCACAGAGCTAGGAGATCCTGGCTTTGCTCCTGCCTTCCCCTCATTGATCCCAGAGGCCTGATCCCCTTCCCTTTCTCCCTCTGCTCCCCAACCTTCCCTCTTGCCCATCTGCACTGCTTCAGCATCTCACCTTCAGCATTTCTCCCCTCCCTTTATATTTTTCACATTCCCTCCATCTCTCTCTCACAAACACAACCACAGAGAGTTTGTGATGCATAAAAGGGACACTTTGAGGCCCATTTGTTGAGAAAGGCAGTATAATCGATATACAAATAACTCACTGGGAAAGGCAGAGCAAGTGGGTTTGGGACCTGGACTCCAATTTTGGTGAGGGTCAAGTGCCAGAGAGCAGCCATAAAACAGCGTTAAGACATCTCTAAGGAATTTATCGATCATGAGGAATTTGTCTTAATTTTGAATGAAAAGAAAGTAGGGCCAGAACGCATTCACATCAAGTTGCTAGTTTAGCACAATTATGTGAATGTGCATTGTGTTCGAACTGGCTCCCCCTTGCCCGAAAATAGCATGCCATGGCCCAAATTTGCGTGTGGCAGTCTATCACGCAATAACGTGAAACCACATGATTGCGTTCAGATTGCCATCGGAATATACTTCCAATTCCCCTTGTCTGATAAACTCCTAAGACAGGGATGAACTACTGTTGTTGATGGGGGGAGGTGGTCCTATTGGACCCCAGGGGGTCTTTGGGCACCCCCATATGGTATTCCATTGAGAGAGGGATAAATAATATTTTGCCCCTCAATATCCGACAGCATTCCTTTGAGGAAGTGGTATCCATTTTGCCACTGTTCTCTGAGCCACTGCAGGGCCAAGGGAGGCATTTTACCCAAGAAGCCTCTCCAGACTCTCAAAAGGTGGGAATAGGGGCCAAAAAAGCGAGGCAACTTGGTCAGGGATAGGCTAAGGAGCATTTGGAGCCAAAAAGCATTTCTCTCCATGGTTCCTTCCCATAAAATCCTAGAATTGACAGTTTAAATTAGGATATTTAGAATCCATAGATAGTGGAAAGAAATAGTGTCTTTCTAAATTACAAATTCCAAGATTTCACAAAAAGTTGCTATGACAGTTAAACTATGTGTGAAAGGAATCTAGGAGTCCTAGTAGACCACAACTTGAACATGGGTCAACAGTGTGATGCAGCAAGTAAAAAGGCCAATGTGATCCTAGGACACATTAATATGAGTATAGTGTTATGTCAGTGGGTTGGACTGGTTAGCTCTTCTAGTTTCTTTCAACTCTATGATTCTACGTCATTGATTAAGGGAAGTAATAGTGCAACTCTATTCTGCTTTCGTCAGACCCTCACTTGGAATACTGTGTCCACTTCTGGTCACAATTCAAAACGGATGTTGATAAGCTGGAGTGTATCCAAAGGAGAGCAAGAAAATGGTGAAGGGTCTGGAAACCATCAAGCCCTATGAGGAGTGGGTTAGGGAGCTGGGAATGTTTAGCCTGGATACCTAGCTAATACCCCAGAGGACAGGATCAACATTCAAAATGCTAACAAAATGCCAAAGCTAACAAAATGAAATTCAATATGGAGAAAAGTAAGTTATTGTACTTAGGGCGGAAATATGAAATGCAGAGATATAGGATGGGGGAAACCTGGCTGAATCAAACTACTTGTGAAAGGTATCTAGGAGTCCCAGTAGACCACAAGTTGAACATGAGTTAACAGTGCGATGCAGCAGCTAACAAGGCCAATGCGATTTTAGGCTGCATCAATAGAAGTATAGTGTCTAGATCAAGGTTCCTTACCTACAGAGGCCACATTTTCGTAATTCTCAATCATCACATAATTGTATGTAAGTCTCTGCTTCTTTGTCAACATTTTCCATTCATCCTCAGTGAAGTATACCGCCACATCCGCAAAGGTGACCTGCAAAAGAAAATAGCCTTCATTCACAGAATGACAAACAAACAAACAAACAAACAAACAAACAAACAAAAAAAGGGGGGGAGCACATGATGCAACCCAAAAATTATTTGATCACCTCAGAATTTAGTCCAGGAAATAAAGTTTAAATTCTGTCAGCAAGAAAAAAGCTACTGCTTTGAAATCCAGTTTGTCTCGCATTCTTTCAATATAATATACAATATATTAATCAATATAATTTAGGCCATGGCTGGCATATTGATGATGGATTAGGATACTGACTGTCCCAAGACATACAGTACATTTAGCCACCAAAGATTATAGTGGATTTAGCAATCTGTTGCCAAATTTCAGAGGCAAATGTCATTTTTAAAAAGCAGTTTTGGGGAGCACTGTGGGCTTGAGGGCCATGGGGCCAACCCCACTCAGTGTTGCCAACAAGCCTCGAAGATAATTCCCGGAAATGTCTGTCCAAAACCCGCTGAATCCCCCCAGATCACACGGAATATTCAGCCACAATTCCCGGAAAATTCCCATAATGTTAAAATGGCAGATGTTTTGCAAATAAACGTAAATATAATTGAATAAAAATAATTGTAACTTATTTCAATCCTCAAAATCACCATTGAACCAAACAAAGAATCTTTCAGTCCTTTTAAGATATTTATTTTGACATGAAGGGGGTTCAGGAAGCTTTGTGCCAAATAGAAATGTGTTCAGATGCAACCACACTGCAGAAATAAATCCAGTTTGAAACCCTTTTAGTTGCCCTGGCTCAGTACTAGGGAATCCTGGGAATTGTCTCTGGAGTCTGGAGTGAAGATGCAGCCTGAGTTGGGTCCAAGACACACTGCAGAAATAATCCAGTTTGAGACTGCTTTAACTGCCCTGGCTCAGTGCTAGGGAACCCTGGGAATTGTAGT
>JACSCI010001163.1:3619-17350 GCA_016801065.1 Sceloporus tristichus
GGTTTCAGTGCTCCCTGTTTTATCGGATTTGCTTTCCTTTGTTAGTGTTTTCAAGTTCATAGATTGTCTCGTAGAGATAGGAGCATTAAAAAACTGAATAGGGTTTTGGGGAGTTGTGGTCCAAAAACACATGGCAGAAATAATCCAGTCTGAGACTGCTTTAATGGCCCTGGCTCAATGTTGAGGCATTCTGGGAACTGTAGTTTGGTGAAACATTGGGCCTTCTCTGTCAGAGAACTCTGGGGCCACAGCAAAGTATAGTTTCCCAGGGTTCCCTGGCACTGACCCAGGACTATTAAGGGTCTCTCAAACTGGATTGTTTCTGCAGTGTGTTTTATTATTATTATTACTATTATTATTATTAGATTTATTTCTATCCCACTCTTTTCCCAGAACTGAGCCTCAGAGTGGCTTCACAACATTAAAAAACAGTACAATTAAGAAATAGGAAAAGGTAAATTAAAAAAGAATTAAATTATTCCAGTAATGATGGACCTATATTGATGAATAAAGAAATGCAAAAGGCACAAAACAAGTGTCTGAGAAGAAAACGGGTGACAGCAGAACGGAGAGAAAGAGAGAACTAGTGGGAATCTCACTTATTCAGGGACCAGAAAGAAACAGAGTCTTACAAAGGTCTTTGCAGATAGTCCTCCAGAGAATAGGACCCAGAACAATGGAGGCAAACTGCAGGAAAAGAGGCTCCACCTAAAATTAGGAAGGACTTCCTGACAGTATGAACTCATACACACACACACACATATATATATCTAACAGATGGGAGTCTTGGGGGAGAACTGAATAGGGTTTTGGAGAGCTGTGATCCAAAACACACTGCAAAAAGAATCCAGTTTGACACCACTTTAACTGCCATGCCTCAATGCTGTGGATTTCTAGGAAGTGTCGTTTGTTGTGGTACCAGAGCAAAAGAAACAAGACAACTCATGCTTACATTGTTAGTATCTCTCTCTCCTTCTGTGTGTGTGTGTATGTGTGTGTGTGTGTGTGTGTGTGTGTGTGTATATATATATATATATATATATATATATATATATATATATGCCATCTATCTATATTCATTATTTCCGATTCTGTGTTTTCTCTGCAAAGGAACCACAAAAGGGAGGTTAACACCTGGGAATATTCAACCAATCTCCATGAAGCTGCCATTCTTCTGCACAGAGCCTCCCTGCCTGCAGGTGGCGCTGCTTTCCTCCTCCTGCCTCCCAGACTCAAGGCTGAGGCCCCGCTTCCCTCGCAGAGACAGTGACCCTATGGAAGGGGGGGAGTGGGCAGAGAAGGGAGGGGCCAAGGGCAGGGCCATGCAAATTTAGAACCAATGGGGAGAGAGGAGAAAATGTCATTTGTTCAGCTGGTCTTGCAATTCCTGCATCATGGCCAGGCGGTGGCGCTGTGTCACTCCCTCAAGTCCAGCACTCCAGAGAGAAGCAGCAACCCTTGGCTCAGATGACTAGTGGGCGTGTTCTAGGGCGGGGCCAGGCAAATTTTAGACCAATCGCATGGGAAGAGAGCCCCAAAGTCTCTACTTGGCCCCAGAGTCCCCTGGAGGTGAGGCTGTGAGGGTGGGGAAGGCATGGCTGGGGGCCATGGAGAGGTCCATGGGCGAAGGGGGCTTCTGGGGCTGGAGGGGGAGCGGAGGGCAAGGCAGGTGGAGGGAGGCTTGAGGGCAGGTCAAGGTCTCACTCTGGCCTGGAAGGACCTTGCAAGGAGAGGGGACTCTGGGCGGAAAGAGAGACAATCAGGTACATTAAGTGTGCTTTTGGCAGTTGGGCTGATGACAAAATGCAAGAAAAGTGATCAGCCTAATGTTAATTTGTCAGGGTGTTTATGGTACCAATCTCAGTCTTTTTGTATCTTGTTGCAAGGAAGAAGGCAGCAGACAGAGCTTCTTTCTCTGGTTTGTTGCTCTGGTCTTTTAAGAGGGCAGCCTTGAGGGAGCCATGAGCAATGATGGACTTTTCAGGAGCCCCTCTCAGAGCAAAAGGGAGGAGGAGAAGATTCCTGTGTGGATGATGGGAGCAACAGTCTCTCATCCATGCGGTCCATTGTTTGCGCCACTTCAAAATGCATGTCAATCATAGGAAGTGTCTGTGTGTGTGTGTATATATATATCTTATTAACCTTTATTTATGAAGCGCTGTAAATTTACACAGTGCTGTACATTCAGCCTTTTTAGTCAGATGGTTCCCTGCCCTCAGGCTTACAATCTAAATAGATAGAAGATTCAATTCGTTAGTTTTGCAACTACTTGCCTCACTTTGAGCAGCCGTCAGATCGCCTGAGTAACTGAAAGTAGTTGTAAAACTAACCAATTGAATCTTCTATCCATTTATTTTAATCATATTTGTTCTTCATTATTCCTGTTATTCTTTTTATTTTGTTTTTTGTTTCAGGCTGTATGAAAAATAAATTGCATTGAGGAGTATAATAGGAGTAGGATTTAAGACTAAGAAAAAACGCCAGGAGCCCTGGTGGCGCAGTGGAAAAAATGCCTGTACTGCAGCCATTCACTCAAAAGCACAAGGTTGCGAGTTCAAGACCAGCAAAAGGGCCCAAGCTCGACTCAGGCTTGCATCATTCACCGCTATGATCTTTGGAATAGCGGTATATAAATAAAACAAATTATTATTATTATTATTATTATCTAGCTCCGGAAGAGGACAAGGATTAACCCCCAAATAGCCACTACTCCCCAGCCCTGGCTTTGACTGCCAGCTCTGGTCCCACGGCAAACGGCAATTCCCAGAATTCCCTGGCACACAGCCTGGCAGTTAAAGGGGTCTCAAACTGGGTTCTTTCTGCAGTTTGTATTATTATTATTATTATTATTATTATTTATTTGAATCCCACTCTTTTCCCAGAACTGGGACTCAGAGTGTCTTCACAACACTGAAAAACAGTACAATTAAAAACATAGAAAATGTGCATTAAAAAGGAATCAAATTATTCCAATAATGTTGAACCTATATTGATGACTAAAGAAAGGCAAAAGGCACAAAACAAACCTATGAGAAGAAAACGGACGACAGCAGAGAGAGAGATCTACTGGGAATCTCACTTATTCAGGGACCAGAAACACAGTCTTACAAAGGTCTTTGCAGATAGCCCTCCAGAGAATGGGACCCAGAACAAAGGATGCAAAGTACAGGAAAAGAGGCTCCGGCTAAACATTAAGAGGAACTCCTGGGAATCATCAATCTATAGCCTGAGGGCAGGGAACTGTCTAATTAAAAAGATTGTATGTACAGCGCTGTGTAAATTTACAGTGCTTTATAAATAAAGGTTAATAATAATAATAATGAAGCTGCCTTATTTCTTCTGCGCAGAGCCTCCCTGCCTCCAAGTGGCGCTGCTTCCCTCCTTCCTCCCAGACTCCAGGCTGAGGCCCCGCCTTCTTCCAGAGACAGAGACCCAAAGGAAGGCGGGGAGAGGGGTGGGAGGAGCCAAGGGCGGAGCCTTGCAAATTAGGGACCGATGCCGAGAGAGGAGAAAATGTAATTTCTTCAGCCAGTATTGTAATTCCAATGCCATGGCCAGGCGGTGGCGCTGTTTCCTTCCCTCAAGGCTGATGCACCACCTCCCTCCCAGCAGCCATGGAACAAATAGGGACTGAAGTTCAGGGGAATACTGGGCACAGTTGGGGGTGGAGCCATGCAGATATTAGACCAATAGGATGTGAGAATAACCCCAAAGTCTCTCCTGGGCTCCAAAATGCCCCTGGAGGCAAGGCTATGAGGGCAGGGAGTGTGTGGCTGGGGGGCCATAGAGAAGGCTGTGGACAAAGGGGTTTCTGGGGCTAGAGAGGGAGCGGAGTTTGAGGAGGATGAGATAAGGCTGGGGCAAGGGCAAGGTCTCACTGTGGCCTGGAAAGATGTCCCAAGGAGAGGGGTCCCTGGGCGGCTAATGAGGCAAGCATGCAACTTTTGGGTGCAATTGGCAGTTCATTAGGAGCAACATCTTGATTTCATTCATCTCTTGTCTTCTAGGAGTTGTCTTCCAGCTTTTTTGTATCTTGTTTCAAGAAAGAAGACAGTAGAGCAATGGCTTCCACCAGTTTCTTTTCTTATTTCCTGATTTCCCGATGTGTAGATTAAGGGGATGTCCTTGAGGGAGCCCCTCTCAGAGCAAAAGGGAGGAGGAGAGGCTTCTGTGGATGATGGGCATAACAGTCTGGATGGGTCCATGGTTCACACCATGAAAGCAGGCCTTTTCATTCTCCCCTTTTCATTTCTTGTTTTTGGGCACAACTATCACCCCATTAGTTTTCGGCCAATTCAAAATCCATGTCACTCATGGGAAGTGTATATATATATATATATATGTATGTGTGTGTGTGTGTGTGTGTGTGTATTTGATTCAATTCATTACTTTTGCAACTACTTTGAATTACTCAGGCGATCAGATGGCCGCTCATAGTGAGGCAAGTAATTGCAAAACCAATGAATCAACTCCTTGATCAATGTAATATATATATATATATATATAATGACTGAGATGCATCTTTTTTTTCCCCATAACATTTTATTGAGTTTTCCATCTGTTGCCACAATAACATAAACCAAAATTTACACATATGCTCTTCATTTTTACATTATAAGAGTTCTTTTCATCAAGAAGCTCAGCTACTATTGTTATCCCACTTCCCTTCCCAAACTTCAGGAATTCAACTTAACCATTATGACACAGTACAGTTCTTGTGACACTTCTGTAAATACTGTTATTGTGTTTATGACTGAGAGGCATCTCGAAGTGGCTCTGTTACCCATGCTGCTCGATATAAATTTTGGAAGCAATGATAACCCTTAATGACCCCTGGATGAACTCTAGCAGCCTGTCCTCCATTACTAGCAAGGCATGAGGACATGTACACCTTCCCTGAGGGAGCACCCATATTAACATCTCAGAGAGTCGCATGAAGGGATTATCTCAAGGCTGGGAAGAGTGAAAGGATTGCCTTCCCTGAAGCTATCAACCTCCTCCTGGAACCTATTGTCCGAGAGGCATAAGCCCTTTATACTATCTAAAGCAGACATCCAGGTGAAAAGAAAATCTTTAGAACACCTTTGCGGTATTAAAAATTAAATCTAGAGAAAAATTAGAACAAGAGAATATAGAAATAGAATGGTTTGCATATAAACAATTAGAAGAAAGATTTAAGAAAGACATGAAGCAAGAAGGAATAGAGAAAAAAAACAATGAATTGGACATAATAATAATAGAAAAACAGAAAAAGAAAAAGATAACAAAATATTATAGGGAACTACTAAAAAGAGATTTGGAACAGGAAGTGATTAAAGAAAACATGACAAAGTGGAGTCAAATAATACAACAAAATATATTCTTAGAAAACTGGGAATTGTCATGGAGGAAAACCCGTAAGTTCACCATGGCACAGAACCTGAAAGAAAATTTCTTTAAAATGTTTTATTTTTGGTATTTGACACTGGTTAAGTTGTCCAAAATGTACAAAAAGGTAAACAAAATGTGTTGGAAGTGTGGGAAAACAGAAGGAACGTTTTACCACATTGGTGGGTCTGTAACAAAGCAAAGCAGTTTTGGGGGGAAATATATGAAGCAATGAAAGAAATGTTGGAAAGGAATTTCCCAAAAAACCCAGAGTTATTTTTGTTAAATATGACAGTTGTGATAGGAAGAGAGACTGAAAGAACATATTGGAAAATTGTGTTATACAAGGTGACAGCAGCAAGGTTGTTATACGCCCAAAAATGGAGATCTACACAGACCCCTACATTAAAAGAATGGACTAATAAATTGTTAGATAGGAGAGAGTCAGACAGATTGTCTAAAAGGTTAAAAGGAGAGAAAGAGGAAGAGGATAAGGATAAAGATGAATGGAACATAGTAATACGTTATGTGGAAAGAAGAAAAGAAAACTAGTAAAAGGAAAATAAAGGAGGGGAAAAGAAAAGAAAAGGAAGATTAGGAAGTAAAGAGGTAAAGAGCGAAAGAAATGACTTGTATATAGATATATGTAAAGGAAGGATGATGATTGTAAAGGAAAATTGAAAGAGTAATATGTAATCTATAAAGGACTATATAGGTTGGAAGTACTAGGATGTGTACAGGGGGAAGAGGAAGGAGGGGAAGGGTAAGAGGGAGGGGGGTTTAAGGGGGGAAAGGGAGGGAAGGGAATGGGATAAGGGAAGGTATAGACAATATGTATGATCTTTTATTGATGATTACTGAAAATAAGGAGGTAAAGAAAAGAAAAACCAAATAAAAGAAAATTAAAAAATAAAAAGAACACCTTTGTTTTGGCCAAGACAGCCTCTTTGCCTCAGGCCAGATTTGGCCTATAAAAGGTCCCCACTTTGGCTGCTCAGGGCGCCATTTTTCAAGGTCTACTTGCTCCACGTCAGTCAGACCTCTGTTTTGGTAGCCGGCATTTCTGCTCAAACCCAGGTTGCGGAGCAGACTTGTCTCACTGTCCATCACTCCATTCGCTTCCCGGAGGGAATCTACATTCTGGTACGTATCACCCCAGTGATGCCTAAAATCCTATTCCATGCTAACCTATGCTTTTCCTGAGCCTTGTATGTGTGTGTGTATGCTAGTGAATCGTATGTATCTTTCCCCTTATAAATAAATTGGTTATTAATTCTAGAAGTCTGTCTCAGCTCTATTTATTGGAATTCGCTGGTCTACTCCGTATACATATCGGGAGACGATTCTGTAAGGGCCGTCGTAGCAGGCCCTCCTCTTGCAATATTTGAGCTAATAATAACAATAATAATAAAATTCCCCTAAATGGATCCCTTGGCTACAGCTCAAACTAGCAAGGATGACAATCAGGCCAAAAAAGAAGTGATTACATTTATTATTGTTGTTGTTGTTTAATAACCTGATCAGCAATTCAGCAATAGGAGTAGGATTTAACACTAAGAAAAAACATCTTACTCTGGAATAGGACAAGGATTAACCCCCAAATGGCCACTGCTCCCCAGCCCTGGCTTTGACTGCCCTGGATCAATGCTAAGGCATTCTGGGAAATGGAGTTTTGTGAGACATGGAGCCTTCTCTGTCAGAGAGAGCTCTGGTCCCAAACTGCAATTCCCAGGATTCCCTGGCACTCATCCAGGGCAGTGAAAGCAGTCTTTCCGAAGTGTGTTCTTTCTGAAGTCTGCTTTGGACCGAACCCACCTCAGAATCAACCAAATAATAGTAATAATCGTTATTGGTGGGTGTTTCAGGGCCTGAGGAACAGTCCATTCTGGGCGTTTTGCCAGCATCTGTGCCTGGCATCTTCAGGGAACGCTGGCATGGAAGAGAGTGGGGCACATAGACTGTGGTTTATGGGGAAGGGACTTCCATGTTCATTCAGAGTCTCCATTGAGTTAAGGATCCCTTGTCTTCTGGGAATCCCCTGATTCTGCGTGGTTTCATTTCCAATTGATGGGTCTGGATTTTGGTGTTTTTCAGGACTGGTGGCCAAACCTTGGTCCAAAACACACTGCAGAAGTAATCCAGTCTGAGACCACTTTAACTGCGCTGGCTGAATGCTATGGAATCCTGGGAAGTGTAGTTTCTTCTGGCCCCAGAGGTCTCTGATACAGAGGGCTAAATGTCTCACAAAACTACACTTCCCAGAATTCCCTAGCATTCAGCCAGCGCAGTTCCAGCAATCTCAGTGTTTTGGACCTTTGTTTACTTCAAGGTTTCTTCTTTCCTGTGGAAGTTCTCCAGGTCTTTGTGGATTTCAATGGCTTCCTCTGCATTCTGGCCTGAAAGTTGTTGCCATGGTCCAGAATCCCAGTCTTTTAGGCCCAGGACTGTTTATAAGGGGTTCTTCTTCTGCTGGTTTTCCTCTCTGACCCAGTCTGCAGTGTCTCTCATCTTCCTCGATTCGTCTTTGAATGCTGCGTTTGGTGGTCCCTATGGAGACTTGTATGCGCTCAACTCCTGCGGCCGTGAGAGGTCCCTCCTGTCCTTCGTGGAGCCCAGCATTGGCTGCATTTCCTTGGTCGGTTTGTAGACCATTTGGAGGTTGTGTTTCCTCACCAGTTTCCCTGTTCATTCTGCGACTCCTTTGACATATTGTAAACATACCTTCCCTTTGGGTGGTTGTTTTTCTGGATCTGGAAGTCCTTCTGACCACATACTGGATCTGGGAGCTGGTTGGAGGACAGTCTCCGGAAGGGTTCTCTTTGGCCCCTTTGTTGCATCAGGAAGGGGCTTCTATGGGAGGGCTTTGGGCCTTCCTGGTTGGGAGAGGGTTGGACTGGATGACCTTTGGGGTCTGTTCCTAGGAGCCTATGACTCTTTGCCTGGGAGAGGAGAGTCCCTGGGTCAGTTTCCATGCTTTGACTGGGGTCAGTTTGAGTCCCCAGAGAGCCTTCTCCTTCTGGAAGGACTGTCTGGGGAAGCTACTGCCCCTTTCCTTGCCTGGGATCTTACCAGTCTCCCTTCCACAGCCCCCTTTGCTTGGAAAAGGGTCCCTGGATATGGGAGCTGGTTGGAGGACAGTCTTGGTTGCACCAGGCAGCAGGGAACCTATGACTCTTTGCCTGGAAGAGGAGAGTCCCTCCCTCCGACAGAAAGGAGGAGAGTTAACAACAGAAGGCTTTATGGAAAGATGGAGATAAAATAATTGTGTGATCAAGGTTAGATAAAGTCAAAGGAAGTAGGAGAAAAAGCTCCATAGGATTTAGTAAACAATGGGAAGGAAACATACTAGAAAGTAAATATAAAGAATTACAAATGAAATCATGAAAAATAATCAGATTGTAGGCTAAGAAGGACATGTCATATAAACATAGAGAAGTATGGATGCTATAGGGAAATGATGCGTATGTAGGGAAGTTTGATATAGCCTTCGGGTCTAATGCCCAGAAGAGGAGGGATTGAAGATGGAAATTAGAAAGTGAAAGAAGGGAAGGATAAGTTGGAAAGAAAGGTAGGAAAATAGTGAATTGAGAAGAAGAAGAAGAAGAAGAATAGTGGGAGAGATAAAGAGAGATAGTGGTTGATCTACAGAAGAAGGAAAAGAGATGGAGAGCTAGAAATGAAGAGGAAAGAAGATCTAGAGAGTCTTAGGAAAGATTAAGAAACTGATAGAAATAAAGTAAAGGAAATACTGGGCAAGAACCAAGGACTAGATTGAATTTAAGGAATATTAGTTGAATTAGGATAGATCAAATAAATTTTAGGATTATTACTGAAGAGATAAGACATGAGGTTTATCTCTATTAATACTAATAAGAAACAGTTATACATAATATAAACCCTCTTTTCTTGTCCTATATCTTATTTCCAAACTCTTTTACAATAATCTCCTATGGGACACCCCTCCTCCGCAATCACTTCAACATCTTTATTCTTTAATTGATCATTTATCCATTTCCATTAATTCAATAGTCTTTTTTATTAATGACTCGTCAATTTTAGGGGGCTTTTCCAATTCTGAGCTATAATCAATCTAGCAAAAAGTAATCAAATGCAGAATGATTCTCCAATGTTTCCTTTCAACAAGTAAATTTCAGATTCCACCTTGAGTTTAATTTGTAACATCTTTTCTAATGTTAAACATACATTCTTCCAATATTTCACTAATTAACCATGAATCAATCATTGTGTTACATTTCTAAACAATTCTGCTTTTTAGCATTATCCATTTTTGCCCTTTTCTTTGGGTTCAGGTGCCATCTCCTTTCCATTTACATTAGTTTTCTCTCAGTTCCTTGGATCTGGTAAGTTTCCTTCTTCTCTTTCTGGCATATTGCTAGTATTGCCTTGTAAATCGATGCTCTTCCTTCAGTCAGAGGCCCATTTGATCATTTCCTCAGATATTTGCTCTTCTTCCTCTTCGTATTTTCCCAGGACTTTATAAACATTTGAGACTTTCTTTAGAAGCTCTAGCTCACTTTTCTCTGTATAAAATCCCTCTCACTTTAAATCCATTTAAAATCTCTCTTGTAGTTGATTGTATAAGAGCCAATGCATTTGGGAATCTTGCTGCCCCAACTCTTCCAGGAACCCTCTAAATGTCACTATCTGTCACTCTATGTCACTCACTTGTCAATGGCACTCCATCTGCCTAAAAAGCCTCGTGAGGAGGATCTTTTTTTTTATAACATGATGTGTAAACTCCCTGTGTATTGAAGGGTTACCGTGCCATAGGTACGCATGGCTGGGCTTCTCTATTTTCAAAGGGGACGATGACATGCGCAATAGTTATCTTCCTATGGACCTCCTTTGAGAGTACTATGTCTGGCCTCAGATGGCTTTCCTGACCCAAGCACCCTTTGGTTTAAAGAGATGGCAGGGAGGGCATGGAGAGGACCATGGATAAAGCGGGCTTCTGGGGCTGGAGAGAGAGAGACGAGGTCAAGGAAGAGGAGAGACTTAATCCATTGCTTGAGTCCCATTGCAATGTCACCTCAAAGGCCTTCTTCTTCTTCTTCTTCTTGCCATGGCCAGCTTTACTCCAAAATGGCCTATTTCTCCCTTAGAAGTTCTTTCAAGGAAGCTTCTAGCAAGGCCTTCTCTTGCAGGAGAAGCTTTGTATCCTCTTCAGGGTCCATTCTCTCTGCCAGGATCCTGTTACCCTGAAGCTGAGAAGGAGCAGATGTTATCCAACCTTTGCTTCCATGCTCTTCTTCTGCATGATGCTTTGATCTTTTGATTCTTTTCTTCTCTGGCTTCTTCACTTCAGTCTTTTTGTATCTTGTTGTAGGGAAGAACACAGAAGTACATATCTCTAGAATAAACAACAAGCAGCTATAGCAGAAATTAAGCAAAGCAATGCTCCATAAGAAAATAGACAGGGCTACCCATGAACCCTCTCCTTCCGACACTCTTCCAAGATAGAGTGAGACCAGAGCCTGCCCTGAGGCCTCTACCCACTAGGCCCCACTGACCGCCCTCTGGCCTCAGCAGCGCCTTCCGCCCATGGCCCTCTCCTGGAGCCCTGAGCCAAACCCTCCCTGCCTTCCAGTGTCACCTCACAGGGGACTGTTTTTCCCTTGGGGAGACTTTGGGGTCCTCCTCTCTTCACATTGGTCATAAATTTGCATATCCCATCCCCTGGCCCCTCCCATTATTCTCTACCCCACCTTCTATAGTCAGGAGGAGAGAGAGGAGGAGCAAGAGAAAATGTACATTTTTGTAAATATTGTAATTCCAGTGCCTTGGCCAGAAGGTGGCACTGTTTCCTTCCCTCAAGGCTGATGCTCCGCCTCCCTCCCTCCCACTGGCTGAAATGAACCCTATGGAACGTGAGGGAGGATGGTCCTGTAAAGCAGAAAGAACAATGGGAGGGGCTGGAGGTGGAGCCATGCAAATCTCAGACCAATGGGAAAAGAGGATGAGGCCAAAGTCTCCCTGGGAGGCCAAAGGGTCCCCTTGCAAGGCAAGGCTGGAAGGGAAGGGAGGGTTTGGCTCAGGGTTCCTGGAAAGGGTTATGGGGGGAAGGCGCTGCTAAGGCCAGAGGGCAGGAAGTGGGGCCTAGTGGGTGGAGACCTCTGGGCAGGGTCTGGTCTCACTGTGTCTTGGAAGAGTGTTGGAAAGAGAGGGTCCATGGGCAGCAATAGCACTCTACATTAGGCTTTAAGGAGGCTTTTGAATAGAGCTGTGAATGATGTCCTTCTTGGTTTTTTTGATTTTCAGAACTGGTGCTTTCCGTGGCTGTCTTTAATATGCCTTGAGCACTTGTCTGGAAAGCCTGTTTCTCCCTTAGAGGTTCTTTTAGGATGGATAGGAAAGGCTTTAATTTGACCTGCTTCTTCTTTCTGCCCATCTCAGCCTTTTTGCATCTTGTTGTGATGAAGAAGGAGAGACAAGGAAAGCTGTGAAGACAAATGCAATAAAACCATATTCATTTCAGACGTTGGGAGAGGAGAAAAGGAGGGAACAGCGCCACCTGGAGGCAAGGAGGAATGGAGGGCTCCTGGCTGTCAGTCAATGGAAGGGAAAGAGAGAAGGAGGAAGAAGGAAAAAGGAATGGTGTTGAAGTGCCTCAGAAAACGACTGTCCTGGGATTATCTTTTCGGGTTTAAAGGAGAGGTAACTTGGAAGAACAGTTCCTGCCTTTTAAGGAAAGAGATTGAACCCATTTTAAAGAAGATATATTTTACACATTTCATTCATTTGTTTATTTCATTCTCTCTCTCTCTCTCTCTCTCTCTCTCTATATATATATATATATATATATACACACACACACACACACAAACTCATCCCTCCATATTTGCGGCTTTGATTATTCACAGATTTGATTCATATCCAATTAATCTGTTGCAAGAGTTTTAGAAAGGCTCCACTTCTATTGTAATGATATGTATTTCAAATGGTGATTTACTCAATGCATTGTATTGATAATGGTTGTATTATTTTCTTGAATGTATTTTATATGACATTGTAGCTTTAATCTTGTAATTGTTGTTTTTATTGTTGTAATCCCGCCTCGATCCGCAGAGAGAGAAGGGAAATATCAATATATTATTATTATTACGTATTATTATTATTATTATAGAGTCCATTACCACAAGGACAGAATCCATTGTATGACTACAAATCCCAACCTTACAAATAAACATGGGACAACTTACATGTTTACAACACATAACAAACATAACACAACATACAACGTTGTCATCAGACCTTTGATTTTCTAAAGCACACATCGCATAAACCAGTCCTTCCTCCTCTTTGGCCTCATCTTGTCTCAAGCGATAGACCTTTCATCTCAATGTTGATCTAAGGTAAACCTGACTCTTCTCTTGTTGTTCTTGACATACATCAAATAAAACCAGATTTCCCTACAATTTCCGTACTTCTGGCCTTAAACAAAACTGAAAGAGCCCTGGGTTTGTTTTGGGGCATTTTCCAAACCTTCTCTTAACTTAGACTTTGAGAGTGAAAAGATCCATGCTTTTCCTCTTTTTGCCCTGTCTTTATACATTCTTTTTCATTCTAGTTCTAATTGCATTTAATAATTACAGCATCCTAATTCTCTTTGACAAAACTATCAGCCCTTGCCATCTCCTTTTCAGCCCATCAAATCTTGCTTTCCACTCTTTCTTAACTCATTCCTCCATTCTTCCTCTTCTTCCTCTTGTCATTACATCCAGTTCTGTTTTCTCATAGACTTTATTCATACTAACTGCTCTATTAGTCTCCCAAAGTCTATCAGACGCAATTCTAGCAAAGGAGAGTACACTGCTACCCCGGGTTACGAAATTAATTCGTTCCGCTATTCCTTTCGTAAGCCGAAACGCTTTTTCCATTGAAAATAACTAATGCGTTCCATGACCTCAGACTGAACCTGCAAGTCAAAACAAAGGCACAATAGAGGTCAATTAAGCTAAGTACCCTACAATACAAGTAGCCTGAGGCACTAAAGAGCTTAACAATGACTGGCAGGTCCATTCTAAAGTTTCTAAAGGATAAAGAAAAGGAGGAGGAGGAGGAGCTCTCAAATCATCACACCCATGACCAAAGCAACCCCAAATCTAAAAAAGCAACCCCATGGTCAGAATCTATGGCCCACATCAAATCAAGGCCAAACTTGCAAAACTCACACCCCACACCCCACACTCTCAAATCATCACACCCATGACCAAGGAACCCCAAATCTAAAAAAGCAACCCCATGGTCACACTCTATGGCCCACATCAAATCAAGGCCAAACTTGCAAAACTCACACCCCACACCCCACACTCTCAAATCATCACACCCATGACCAAGGAACCC
>JACSCI010001164.1:0-16047 GCA_016801065.1 Sceloporus tristichus
AAGGCAACAGTGACATCGGGAGTCATCCCGTTCTGTTAGGGGGATTCCATGCATTCTCAAGCCCTATATAAATGAACAGGGCTCCGCGCAGTGGAGCAGCTGCGCCTGCCACAGCCACAGGCGTGATTAATCCTTATGGGGCAAACTGCCCCTTTTCCCAATGTGCCTTTTTGTGTATCCTGAAATCTGCATAAGGCATGCCCACCTATGAAACAGGTGCACTGTAAACGCATACACACACATATAGGTGTTCACGCACACACACACAAGAACTAGGTAATAAATAACCTAGATGGATGTTGATTCCAATTGCTGAGGGTCCAGAATGGGGAAAGAAACCAGTAACTCCCATGACAGGTGGAGCTGGTGACTGTAGTGAGGTGTTTAGCAGTGTAAACCAAGAAAATGTCTGTCTGCAAGTGGACTGACGCTGAAGAACAGCCAGTTGGTATATTTATACTGAAATTGTTGCTAGTGAACCCAAGTTTTCTATAACATTTAAATCACTTTAGAATGTTTTCTGGGTGGAGAAAATATGGTCAAAAATCAAATTGAATGCAATGGGTGCTTGGTGCAAATACCTCAGACATAAGTGATTAGCACACCGGTCCTCAGTTCTTTCTTGGCTCTGAATTCCAGTCCCATTCACAAGCCAATGTACAGCACAATTTGAGCATTATGCTCCCAGATGCAGCTCAACAATAACATAGCACAGCATGGAAACAACTTTCCAGATACAGTTATTGGCAATTCACTGGCCACATTTAACACTTAAGAATAAGTCACAGACACAGTTGATTTCATCCGAATCTTTGGAGGTTCTCTATCTTGAGTTGCAAAATAATAAAAATATTTGCAACCTCTCCTCTCTGACTTCCATCATGTTCACCATCTCTTGTATACACAACTCCAATCCAATCCTATCCACAGCAATCGACATGTGAGCTGTACACTGTATTCATTGTGATTCTTCTCCTGGTGCCACACGGCATGAAACGGCCTCTGCAGTTAGCTTGCATCATGCCATGTGCTCTGACTCCACTCTCTGGCTGTCTCACAGGAAATGATGCCACTTTTTTAATTAAATAGTTTTAAATATATTTAAAAGAATCTTTTTTCAACAGTCTGTATGACTATCTGCTTCTACTGATTACCTCAAGGTAGTTCCCCCACAATCTCTTCCTTGCCAGCTCCTGTGAGTAAGGATATAATACTTTCATGGATTCGGGGCATCTGCAACAGGGTCATGCTCAGGTCACCCACCCCAACTTTAATAATTTAATCTCGAATAGGGAGGTGTGAACGTGGGGCTAAATCTTGGGCTAACTCTTTCCTCTCTTAACTCTGATATTCAGTATTATTTTCCTTCTTTACAGAAGAACTTGTCAGTCATGAGAGAATTCACACATCAGAGAAGCCATACAACTGCCAGAACTGTGGGAAACATTTTGCGTACAAGTCGATCATTTTCATGCATCGGAGAGTCCACACTGGAGAGAAGCTATACAAATGCCAGCATTGTGGGAACTGTTTTTCTTTGAAGTCAAACCTAGTGACACACCAGAGAATCCACACAGGAGAGAAGCCATACAAATGCCAGCATTGTGGGAAATGTTTTTCTCAGCAGTCAAACCTACTGACACACCAGAGAGTCCACACAGGAGAGAAGCCATACAAATGCCAGCATTGTGGGAACTGTTTTTCTACTAAGGCAGACTTAGTGAGACATCAGAGAGTCCACACAGGAGAGAAGCCATACAAATGCCAGCATTGTGGGAATTGTTTTTCTCGCCAGTCAAACCTACTGACACACCAGAGAAGCCACACAGGAGAGAAGCCATACAAATGCCAGGATTGTGGGAAATGCTTTTGTTTGAATGGAGACTTAGTGAGACATCAGAGAGTCCACACAGGAGAGAAGCCATACAAATGCCAGCATTGTGGGAAATGTTTTTCTCGGAAGTCAATCCTACTGACACATCAGAGAGTCCACACAGGAGAGAAGCCATGTAAATGCCAGCATTGTGGGAAATGTTTTTCTTTGAAGTCAATCCTAGTGACACATCAGAGAGTCCACATAGGAGAGAAGCCATACAAATGCCAGCATTGTGGGAAATGTTTTTCTTTGAAGTCAATCCTAGTGACACATCAGAGAGTCCACACAGGAGAGAAGCCATACAAATGCCAGCATTGTGGGAAATGTTTTTCTTTGAAGTCAATCCTAGTGACACATCAGAGAGTCCACACAGGAGAGAAGCCATACAAATGCCAGCATTGTGGCAAATGCTTTTCTTGGAGGTCAGGCCTGTTCCGTCACCAGAGAGGCCACACAGGAGAGGAGCCACACACATCCAAGCAGTGA
Organism: Sceloporus tristichus; assembly: GCA_016801065.1. NCBI lineage: Eukaryota > Metazoa > Chordata > Lepidosauria > Squamata > Phrynosomatidae > Sceloporus > Sceloporus tristichus. The sequence goes on from JACSCI010001164.1 coordinate 2,363, forward strand.
ACAAACATTATTTTTGTAAAGATGGAATACAAAAATATTTTTTCAATCCAGAGGTGCTAAAAAGCCCTTATGAATTTATTTGTACATTTTTTGTGTCCATATGTCTGTTTATGTTTTAAAGTTATGTTTTGTTAAGTTTAGGTTTTAATTGCTACTAGTATAGAGAATTGCTTTGGGTTATAAGTTTGGCAGGGGATTGTGGGTCGTGGTTTAGGTTAGTTTAGTTAGATGGGGGGCTGGGATTTGTTGCAGCTAGCTATAAGAGCAATGTTAGCATTCAGCATTTGTGGGATTTTAGCCAAAGAAAGTTGGGGACCGGTAGTAACACAAAGGGAGCAAGCTTCTTCGGATGTCTGGGGCAGGGAGAGATTGTGTGTGCAAAAAGGATGGCAAGTGGGGCTGGTTAATAGTGGGGGATAGATGGTGGGAATTGTAGGTGGGGGATAGGTTTGATAGAAGGTGGAGTTTTAGGTTTGGGGGTTTCAATATATTCTTTGGCTTGGGGAGGGCAGTTCTGGCCTAAAAACTGAATTTCTATGTGTTCTCAATAAAGTTCTTTGCTATTTCAACACACTGGACTCTTTGATGCACAGAACTTGTGAATTTGCACAAAACTGACCCTTCCTTCTGTACTTTCTTCTGTCGTCAGCTCCATTCCCAACCATAAGAACAGCAGAGGGAAAGACACATACATCTGTATATATCTATATATATCTATATACTTACAGTATACACAGAGAGACTATTTCCAAAGCAGAACCTTTCTTTCCTGCCTTTCCTGGGCTCCATTGCGGCCTCTTCAAAATCTCTTCGAAGGAAGGAAGGAAGGAAGAAGGAAGAATGAATGGAAGGAGGGGCTGCTGAACCCCTGGCGAACTCCTTTCCTTCCCTCAAAAGCCGACAGTGGAATAAACAGCAACAGCAGGAATGATTTGATAAATAAACAAGGCAATACGATTAAATCAAAAAGTTAGAAGAAATAAGAAAAGAAGGTAAACAATGGAACTGGCTTATTTTCAGGCAAATAAGAGAGAGATTTTTGTTGGATATGGAAATATATGGAATAGAAATAATTACTACAGAAATACTAGGAAATGTGCTTGCTATCGGGAAAGGTCCACTTGTGGGGAGATTGTGTACAATCCTGTTAAAACATGAGATGGAATCTGAGGTGGTTAAAGAAAACATGGTTCAATGGCCAAGAAAACAGGACACAATACTGAGATGGAAGAATGGGAGTTAACCTGGAAAAGGAGGATAAAATACACAGCTTCCCAAGCCCTAAGTGAAAACTACTACAAAGTATTTTTTCCATGGTTTCTGAAACCTGAAAATATACATTAAACATCTAAGACTTGTTCTGATGGGTGCTGGATGTGCGGAAATGAAAAGTCAAAGTGAAAGAATACTGGAATATAGTACATTGTTTAATAAGACTGGTAGAATGGGACAAAGTGATGGACTGCATCAAAATGATAGAAGGGGATATTTAAGGGGATTCATAGAATCATAGAGTTAGAAGAGACCCCAAGGGCCATCCAGTCTAACCCCATTCTGCCATGCAGGAACTCTCAATCAAAGCACCCCTGACAGATCGCCATCCAGTCTCTGCTTAAAGACCTCAAAGGAAGGAGACTCCACTACACTCCGAGGAAGGAGTTTGTTCCACTATCGAACAGCCATTACTGTCAGGAAGTTCCTCCTAATGTTGAGCTGGAATCTCTTTTCCTGGAGCTTACATCCATTGCTCCAGGTCCTAGTCTCTGGAGCAGCAGAAAACAAGATTGCTCCCTCCTCAATATGACATCCCTTCAAGTATTTAAACAGGGCTTTCACACCACCTCTTAACTTCTAACTATACTTCTATTGATGCAGTCTAAAGTTGCAATGGACTCATGTTCAATTTATTGTCTACTTGGACTCCTAGATCTGACCTGACTTGCCTCGTAAAATTCATTGCATGGCTCTCACTAAAGACAAAGGTCTGTGTCCCATTATATCCAACCTACTTAGTGGCTTCCATCTTAGTGGGACAGTGAGTTCATATTGGTTTCAATCTTGACTGTACAAGGCATTGAATTTATTGGGGGGAAGAGAGTTCAGTAAAAAGTTTGGGGTGGATTTAACGCTCCCTTGCCCTGACCTCCATTACTTTAAGGATAAATTCTCAGTGGGGAGGAATAACTAACTCTCTTTGCAAGACAACCAGATGCGAACCTGCTACCCAACTCTAAAACACATGGAAAGTGCATAGGCTTCTTCTGTACCTTCTCAGTTAGTTCCAGGTCGTCCTCTGATTCTATGAGATCCATGTTCCTATAGCCATGCCAGTAAGATCCCAGCGGCAAATGTGAGCCATCCTCCAATCCGCATTCAACATCCAAATGGGCTGCTTTGACTCCGTAGGTCAGAGAAAACCTGTCCATTTGAACAAAAAGTAGAAAGATGAGGTGGTGCCCCTTTTCCATATTGCGGCTTTTCTCCTAAGGCCAAGAACCTATTGCATAAAAGTGTCCCAGACTCACTTGGCTCCCTTCCTCTGGGTCAGAAAGAATTGTCTGGTTCACGATCGCTGTCTCTTCTTCATTTCGCATGATGCCTTTGACATTCATCTTAAGGACAGACAATTTTATGGAAGACCTTTCTTCTTCCCAAGTTCTTTGTCTGGAGAAGATTTTGTTTTAAATATAAGAACAGTCTAATGAATAAATACAATTTTACCTCAGCAAATTAAGTGAAATTCAGAAGAAGCATCATAGGATATATCAGGCAGAACTCTCTTCATCATGTAAACCTTTAACAGGTTAACTAGTGGTCAAGTTGAAGGCAGTTCTTCATTAGTCTGTGCTCAAAGGAGGTTTGTCATAGGCCACCGTAAAACTGTGGATGAAAAAGCCCAGCAGCCTATATGCCTAGAAAAGAAATTGAGGGCACCTTCCTGATAGGATTTTTCTTGAACTGCCTCCCAAATAATATGTCTTCTGTGAAAGATTACAAGCCTTGTGTTTCTTAAGGAGCAAAACTATGTCTAAGCATGGCCATGGAAGAGGTTCATACATTTCTGAATGGGGTTGAGAAAGTGGAAGGAGACACATTGTTCTCCTTCTCTCTTCTTGCTTGATCTTGGGGTCATTTAGTGGAGATGGGAAATTCAGGACAGACAAAAGCAAAACAAAAACCACATTTCACACAGTTCATGTAAACCTTGACAGACTGTGACTTCCATATTATTGGGGCATTGAATTTCCTCCAGGTTTTCATCCATGGGGCTGGAGCCCATTTCCAAAATAGAGTCAGCACCAGAGAGAGCTCAGACTAAAAGACAGAGCAGATTCACCAACCCACTAACATGGAAGTCTCCATTCACTGCTGTCTATGTGAGATAACTCCAAGCCATTGTCCTCCAATGTCCTCTTTCCCTCCCACTTAACATTGGTAGATTATCCCTTGCAGATCTTGGAGAACGAACTTCCAACCGAAGGAATAGCAATATCCTTTTTTTTAGTAGTATGTGTTCTTTTTTAAAAATGCCTTTGTTCAACCTTTATTTTGTATCCTAAGCCACCTTGAGACCCATCCATGGGAGAAAGGTGGGATGAAATGTAAGAAATAACACAACCATACAGTTCAAGGAACATACAATAGGAATGAATGAATAAGAAGGATGCTTTCAGGTGAGATCAACCAGTCCAACTTGTGATGCCTTCACAAAGCAGGAGTAGGTTCCACTGTAAGAAAGACAGTACTCAAAACACTAACATAATATAGGAAACAGGCAAACTAACCCAGAGAAATGCTCTTGTCCTGAGGTCTCTCCTCCTTCTCTCAGCCTCAACTGACTCAACTCCCTCCTTGGCCAAGATTCTCAGTTCTTTCCAAGGAAACCAACCAAAGAAACACATTCTCCTTGTTTCCATCTGACCACTTCTCCATGAGTCCAATTACATGGGTTACATTTCTCTTAATGGGATGATTTCAACTGCTTTGTAACATTTCACAGTCAGATCTCAGGATCCACAGATTCTGCATCTCAATATATCGCCCAAAAGCCAACCTTGATTTTGCCATTTTATGTAAGGCTCATCATACTACAACCCCGTTGTTTGTAATAGGACTTGAACATCCACGGATTTTGGTTACTAAGTGGGGTCCTGAAACCAAACCTCAGCAGATACTGAGGTCAAACTGTAAATAATCTTCAAATTCTTTTTATTTTCAGAATAAAGAAAAATATAATCAATAAAATTACTTTTCAAACATACATCACACTTGTTCTTAATTTTGTTCTTATTATCACCGTCTACTTCTTCCATCTACATCTTTCTCCTTCCTATCTCCTTTATTCTTTAAACACATGTGAAGACTAGATAGGGTGGAGAGGCTGAGGGGAGAACTTCTATCTATGCAGGGCAGATGGGGTATCGGTATCAATAACAGTGTTAGTGACAGTGAAAAGCCCTGATCTGGAAAGGCCTGCTGAAAGAGATCTGTCTTAACAGCCTTTTTAAGGCTTCTAAGGTGTTGATGTGACGGATCTCTTCTGGCAGGTCATCCCAAAGCCTAGGAGAGGCAGAAGGTCCTCTGGGTTGTTGTAGCCAATCTAGTCTTCTTAGGCTTTAGGAGATATTTTCCAGTGAAGGGAGGATTGTGTGGAAGAAGGCACTCCTGCAAGTAGTCAGGACCCAAGCCATGTAGGGCTTTAAAGGTTACAGCCAAGACCTTGTATCTTGCCTAGACACTAATGGACAGCCAATGGAGGGATTTAAGAACCGGTGTAATGTGGGCAGTTCTAGAAACTACAAACCACAAATTCCATTATTTCAAAGGATGTTGCTATAAAAATTAAACTGGAGCCAGTGTTGCATGCAATGAAACGTTCTAGAGCACTTGCCCCTTTCTATAGGAAGGCAAAGGGTCCTTACCCACAGAGGACACATTTTCATAGTTCTCCATCATCACCTCATTGTACAGAAATTTCTGTTTTGGACTCAAGAGTGGCCCTTCCTCCTCTGTGAAGAACACTGCCACATCTCAAAAGGTAATCTGCAATAGAAAATTTCCTTCGCTGAAAGACAGAGGATTGTAAATAACACTCCCATTGCATCCTAGTCAGTCAAATTCCCAATGGCTCCACCACAAAAAAGGAGGTGTGGACACTAACCTGTCCGGAGGTCTTCTTTCCTCCAGTTTCTTCCACAAAGGAGGAACTGAGGGTTGTTTCTCTTCTCTCCCTTCCTTTGGAAGCATCTATGTTCTTTCCACACCTGCAGTAAATACAAAGTGTTTTTATGTGCACACATTTATGCAATCTTTCACGGCCCACCGAAAATACAGTTCAACAGCGCTGAGGGCAAATCAAACCTGAACCTTCCCTAAAATTCTAAATAAATCAATTGGAAAGCAGGATATTAATTATTGATATTATTGTTATTACTATTATTAGTCTTGCCTCCAAACCCTCAGAGAGAGAATCTTGTGAATGCTGTAAGTTTAAGATAGTTCTCTGGGCCTTTCAGGGCGCAGAGACAAGCATCGTTAGTCGGCATGAGGGTGAAGATGGCGTCTGCACAGCGCACTCCCTGACTCTTCCTGCATGCCGGTGTGATGCTGCACATTGCACCACATCGCGGGCGACATCATGGTATTCCTCTGGTGCTATATCCAGATGACGCAGTGCCAAAGGAGTACAGAAAAGCCGCACCATTGGCGGATATGGCACTTTTTCCCCAGTGCAGAAAGGAGCTCCTTTTTGCACCACGGAAAGGCCATATCAGGGCCACAGCGTAGTCTTAACATAGTGCAAAAAGGAGCTGCAAAAAACAGTGTGTTTGCCGTGGCCCTGATCTGGCGCTCAAAGGGGCGACCTGAACATCCCCTTAATTTCCAGAAAATGAGGCTAGGATTGGAGTCCTAGGGTTGGCCCCAGCCTTCATCACTCCCAAAGAAGTCAATAGGAGGAGGGCTGGGTAGGACTCATGTGTCTGATTGATTTTAACGGGTCTATTTTTTTCTTCCAATAATCTACATAAAAATCATAATGTATAGATAGACAGCAATAACAACAACAACCCAATAACAACAACCATAGCAACTGCAATGTTTAAATGTCTATATTTAATGTTTCCCACTGCCTTCCCCTAAGGCTGAGAGAGTGTGACTTGCCCAGTCACCCAGAGAGTTTCTATGTTGGAGCTGGGATTCAAACCCTGATCTCCAGAATCGTAGTTCCACTATGCTCAAACCACTAGGCCACACTGGCTCCTATATAATGGACATTGTTTCACTGAGCCATTGTATGTCATGGACTTGGCCCAGCTTCCTCATCCATGGAGGTCATTTTGCAAGCCCCCCTTCTCCGCCTCCATTTCCAGGCCAGCTCCTTCTGAATGCCCTCCAACTCTCCCAGTTTGGCAGGGACCCTCCCCTGGTTCTTCCTCTGCCCTCCCACCTTTTCAGATGCTCTTCAAAGGCCACAGTTTCCTCCTCCTCCTGCTGCCATTTCTCCCCTTCTCTTGAGCTCACTGCCATTGCTGCAAACTGAGTCCAAAGGGCAAAAGGAGTCTGCCCTCCATGAAGACAGCCAAGGAGAAAGGAGAAGAGGGCCCTTCCTTGCTTCCAGCCCCCAAAGCTGCCTCCCTACAGAAGACCCTCCAGACCCCCATCCTTGGCTCCAAAATGGGGGCTCTTCCCCCTCAGCCATCCTTCTCACAGAGGAACCAAATTTGGGGGTCTCCCATCGCCATCTCGAGGCCCCCACCTTTCCTTTCCTGCCAAGGAAACCCAGAAGGAGCCCTTCTTCTTCCTAAGCAGCCAACGGCCAAAGCCACTAGCCTTCTAGAACCCTATTCAGGCTCCAAGCCAACCACCAGCCTTTCCCAGAATTCCACGCTCTCCCTCCTCCCAGTGGAGGAGACCAGAGACGGAGCAATGGGTGCAAACTCCAGGGAAAGAGAGTTTATTGTCTTAAATTTGTAATTCCAGTTGTGTCCCTTTATGAGGGAGAATGGGATATTATTATTATTATTATTATTATTATCATCATCATCATCAACAACAACAATTATGGTAATTAGTTTCTTGTTCCCAAAACCACAGAGCCTTGTGAAATCTCAAAGACTGTGTTTATCACACGGAGGTTTTTGCAGCTCTTTGCAGCTCAGATCAGAAGCCACTGCAGGTCCAACAATGTGAATTCACGCGACAATGTTTTGTGTTATCACACGCAATTCTTTTCTATGGGGGCTCCTTCCGTGGGGCTTCTGCAGTGATTCCAAAGTCACCCCTCATTTTGGCGAAATCAGTAACAAGTGAATTTACAGAAATCACTTCCCAGCTCACTCCGATTCCACTCCGAATTGGTCTGGTGTGGAATGCAGCTTTGCTTCTGCTCTGTTTCACCACCACAACCCCCCCCCCCAGTTGCAAATTTCCCATGAAGCAGTGCTGCAATTCCCCCCATTTCCTTCCGGTGGTCCTTTCGCTTTCAGGGCAACCGGAATGGGGGGGAATAGGCAGCCAATGGGAGCAGAGGAAGGTCCAGGTAAAGGGAAGGAGGCTGTGCCCACTCAGGAATGGGAGCCAATGGGAAAATCACATTAGTCCCCATAGACTTCGGCTTTATCAATCAAGAACATTCCTAATACAAGGCCACCCTCTTGTGGATACTCAGGGCACTGCTGCCTCTTTGGGCCTCTCTATCCTGTATCGCCATCTGGTGGCCACTCTTGGAAATTCACTAATAGCAGTTAACCAAATTAAACAGTATATAAAACACAAACATGAAACAAGCTAGACAAGGTAACTGTTACATGGATTTGTAATTGGTTGACTGGCTGAACCGAAAGGGTGTTCAACAATGACTCCTTTTCATCCTGGAAAGAAGTGACCAGTGGGGTGTCCAGTGGGGTTCTGTCCAGGGCCCAGTACTATTCAACAGCTTTATCAATGACTTGGATGAAAGAAATGGTGGCATCCTTTTCATATTAGAAGATGACACCAACTTAGGAGGAATAGCTAATACCCCAGAGGACAGGATCAAAATTCAAAAAGACCTGAATAGACTAGAAAGCTGGGCCAAAGCTAAGAAAATGAAATTCGACACGGAGAAATGTAAGGTACTGCATTAACGGCGGAAAAATGAAATGCACAGATATAGGATGGGGGACACATGGCTGAATGAAACTACATGTGAAAGGGATCTGGGAGTCCAAGTAGACCACAAGTTGAACCTGAGTCAACAGTGTGATCCAGCAGCTAAAAAGGCCAATGCAATTTTAGGCTGCATCTGTAAAAGTAAAGTGTCTAATCAAGTGAAGTAATAGTGCCACTCTATTCTGCTCTGGTTAGGCCCCACCTGGAATATTGTGTCCAGTTCTGGGCACCACAATTCAAAAAGGACATTGAGAAACTGGAGCGTGTCCAAAGGAGGGCGACAAAAATGGTGAAGGGTCTGGAAACCATGCCCTATGAGGAACGACTTAGGGAGCTGGGGACTAAAATGGTGAAGGACTTGGAAATCACAATGGGACAGTCTCAATGCTTCAGGCAAAGAGCATCAAACTGGAGTCACAATGGGGCAGTCTCAATGCTTCAGGCAAGGAGCATCAGCTGCCCTCGCTTCACCTCTGACATCTTCTTCCTCCGCATCTTTAATCTGGGCACCATCCACTTCATAAGGTCCTTTAATTCCTTTATGTCTTCCTCCATTCGATAAATGTCTACCTGAGGCGGCTATCAAGCGACTCCCTCACTGCCAGGTCCCAGGCTGTCTCTCTGCCCCCCAACGGCCTTCCTTTCCCCAGTCTGGGGCCGGAAACCCAAATCCTCCAGTGGTGGCCTGGATGGTGTGAGCTTCAGGAGGTTTCCCAGTCTTGGGCTTGGCTCCTAGTTCTCTGAAGAAGGCACCTGCTTCTCCACTACTGGCCTCTCCAGAACCACCGGGTTCTCCAAGAACTCCTCTTGTTCCTGGGTCTCCATTGGAGTTAAAACTGTGAGACTTTGCAAACTGTGAGCTCTGGAGTCAGTCCTGTGCACCAGTCTGAAGTGACAATTCTCCCATCTCAATCTTTCAGGCAAGGAACATCAGCATAAAGTCCCAATGAGCCAGTCTCAGTCTTTCAGGTAAGGAGCATCAGCCTGTAGTCACAATGGGCCAGTATCAATCCATCAGGTAAGGAGCATGAGCCTGAGTTCAAATTGGGCCAGTCTGAATCTTTCAGGCAAGGAGCATCATCCTGAAGTCACAATATGTCATGAATCCCTTTATTCATGCATCTATTCATTTAGGGATTCATGCCATAAGGGTTATAGGTTTAGGTTTAGATTACAGTTAAGATAGATGGGATTTATAGTGGGTTAAATTAATATGTTTTAATATATGCTTTAACAGAAGATACTAGAAAGAGGTAGGGAGATCATGGCTAAAGAATGTAATTGTTTGCTAGGACTGGAATGTGTGGGAATCACCCTTCTAACAGAGGCTTGAGTTTAAAAGACTGGTCTTTGTAAACAGAGGTGAAAATAGAGAGTCAGTGATATTTTTATATTGCATGATGTTGTTATGGGTTTATGCTTATTATATGTTCACATGGTATCATATTAGATTGGGATTAATGGGGTCATACACACACGCTCACACACACACACACACACACACACACACACACACACACAAATATGGACAGGTTGCTTACCTGTAACGGTATTTCTTCGAGTAGTCATCTGCGAATACATACAAATGGTTTGTACTGCGCCTACTCAGTGCTGTCTGGAACCTTCTGGAATCACTGGACAAAATTTACTTTGCAACTTTTAGCAACGTTTTGGCAGTAGCTCCACCCATCCCTTATAAAGCCCCTGCGTTCCCACTCTTTCTCCAGTTCCGAAATTGACATGAGAATGAGCCAATGAAGAGCAGGACACTGAGGAGAGGATGGGCGGGATTGGTATGTATTCGCAGATGACCACTCAAAGAAATACCATTACAGGCAAGCAACCTGTCCTTCTTCTTCGTGGTCTCTGTGAATCATACAAATGGGTTGAGACTGACAAGCTTAGGTCAGCAGCAGAGGGAGTTGTTAGGAAATGACATGTATGTGACCACAAGATGGAGCTGTAGCGGAACCTATTAAAATTCCAGTGGCAGTTGACAGTTGACACTTGTATTATGGAATGTTGATGCAGTCAGTCCTTCTGAGAGAGAGTATCGGTTATGACAATTGGTGTTAGAGTAACTGCCTCTCTGTTTTGTTGTTATGGTTGTTTAGTTGGTAAAGTAACTTATTTATTAAAGCCCTCGTGTAGAGTGAAAGCTTGAAGTGCCCTTGTCGTTATTTCTCAAGCCGTTTGCAGTGGTGAAGAAAGATTTTCCTTCTTGGCCTGAATACCTTTGCAGACATCTCTTCAAATTCTTTCTCCCTGGCGTCCTGTCGACGTGGTTCAACTCTGCAGGTGGTCATGGTGGACACAGCGCATCTTTCTACGCTCCAACAAGGGTTATGGGCCCAGTATCCGCGTGGACAACGCTAAAGAAGCTGTGGGAGATCTAGTTCTGCAATTGGTGAGCTGTGTTTGGATTACTAGAGGGCTGAAGAGAAAAGTCTGTCATTATAAGTTTGTTTTTGAAAGCTAATTCTTGTTTGGCAACCTGCCCAGACTGTTATCAATATCAGAGTGTTTGTTTGCAGCTGTTTAAGTCGCAGACTGGAAGCGGCTGTCAAGTTTGAGAAACTGTCCGAGAAGAATTATGCTTCATGGAAAATTTATGTGCAAGCTTTACTGGTAAAGCAGGACTTATGGGACTATGTAAAGAAACAGCCAGATCCTACTGATGAAGACCTGCTAGATGGTGAAGAAAAAGCTAGAGCAACAATTGTTTTAGCTATAGAACCAAGCCAGCTAAATCATATTAGAAATAAGAGGTCAGTGTTTGAAGCTTGGAAAGCTCTTGAGGCTGTTAACCAACCAGCTGGAGCCTTGTCTAAAATGCTGTGCAGCAGAAGGCTATATTGTTGTAAACAGCAGAAAGGTGAATCCGTGATTGTACACTTAAAAAGGATGCAAGAAAACTTTGCAGAGTGCAGCGAGCGTGGCATCCAGATTGAGGAAACCCAGAAGGCCCATATACTACTTAGTAATTTAACCAGTGACTGGGAGTTTTTGATGTACGATCTCCAGGGCGTAGCCGAAGTTGATTTAACTGTGGTTCTTGTGGCATCCAGAATACTGGAAGAAGTACAGAGGAGAGACTCTGAGGAGAGATTCAAGGGTGTGACTAGCTGGAGGCGACAACAAACCAACCAACTTATGTCCTTGCCCAAGGAGGGGAATGCTGCTGTCTGCAGGACACGGAGATGTTATTCCTGTGAAGAGACCGGGTATTTGATGAAGAACTGTCCGAAAGTCTCTGCAGCAAAGAAAGGACAAAACTCACAAAAGAAAAGGAGATATAAGCCTCTTGGTGGGAGGAGGTTTGCTACTGCTGTGGAAGGAGTTGTAAGTGAGAATCTGTTTGGATTTTGGACAGTGGGTATTCTCACCACATGACCCCTAATGGGGAAAAACTACAGCACCCTAAGTCAGCACCAGTGGACACTGGGGTATTTGCAAATGGTGAATCTGACTGTGTAGAGGTACAAGGGTCTGTATTAATCCCAGGTTTAAAAAAGGCATTCCATAATGTTTTGTGTGCACCAAAGTTGCAAAATAACCTTGTAAGTGTGGCATCTCTTACTGATGATGAATATGAAATCCTTTTCAGAAAAAATGAGGGGATTATATCCAAGGAAGGAGCAATGTGTGATAAAGCCTTAAAGAAAAATCACACTTACCACATGGTGGAACAGGTGGGAAAGTAACAAACAAACCACTGCATGATGGGTGTGCTCATGACTTCCATAGAGTTATGGGCCACATAAGCTTCAAGGGTTTGAAACATCTAGAAGATATTTGCCCAGAGTTCAGAGTAGAGAGCTGTAATAGTTACCTTGTCTCTGCTGTGTGCAAAAGGGTCAGAAATCAATGATCAAAAGATTGTCCCTTCTCCAGAACTTTTATTGCTTTCAGTGTTTATTAATGAAAACAAGACATTACACAATAAAGACATTGTGGCATTTTTGTTGGCATTGGCCAGGATTGAAATTGCCAGGGCTGGGAAAACTGGAAAGGTCAATAGGACTGATTGGTGGACTCGATTTTGGGATTTTTGGTTTATGGAAAAGCTCACTGATCAATCTAGAAGGTTTTGCAGGGGGAATCTTCCTCTGCCTTTTGAAGAATCATGGTCCCCACTTATATCTTATCTCAACAACAAGGAGCAGAAGTGGGCCTTCCTTTGTAATAGGATTCCCTTTCGAGGACTGAACTGGTGCAAAGAAGGTATCTCTGTCTTCTGAGTCCATCCATGTTTTTATGTAATGTTGCCCTTTTACATCCCATGTGACCTCGAATTTTTGAAGTTGGTTTTTAAGGTTTAAGAAAAACCAGCATTAGTGACAGGATTGTGCCCCGAGGAACGCCAGATTTAAGCTCCCTTTTAGAGGAGCAACTGTCTCCAAGCATCTCCATCTGGAATCTGCTTGAGAGATAGGACCAGAGAGGTAGGAAGGAAATTTACATGTGGATGGCGATTGGCTGAGGGACAAAGAGGAAGGAGGAGCCTTTGTGGGGATCTGGAAGTCTATTCAGATTGATTGTAGACTACTGAGGTAGGAAGGAAATTTGCATGTGGATGGTGATTGGCTGAGGCTTCTGGGAGATGAAGTCCAAAACATCTGGAGGGCTGGAGTTTGAGGAGCCCTGATTTAAAGCATCACAGTGAGCTGTGATAGATCTTACAATGTATCCTGGGGGGTGGGTACATCAGTCTGGTCCAAGATACCCCCACCTCACTTCAATAGTCCCATTATGCTTCTCTTCCCTTGGCCCTTTCACTCCTTCCTTCCTTCCTCCTCCAGCCAGCCAGGCAGAGAGCTGATCCAAGCCAGAAACAACCCTTTCTCTCCCCCAATTCCTCCGGGTCCAAGGAAGGCAGCAGAGGCAAGGCAGCAGTGAGAGGGGCATGGCCAGGACTTTGGATCCCCCCGAGGCCAGAGGACGCCAGCCAGGAGACAGCCTTCTCCCTTAACATCCCTGTCTCCCAGTGGCAGGGACGCAGTGGTGAATGGTGGGTGAGGCTGTGGGCGCCACTTTAAAGGGTCCCTTCCGTCTGCCCTGGGAACAACCCTCACCCTACCGAGGACAGATTATGCCAACTGGCTGGTACCTTTTTCCTTGTGTACTTTCATTTCATATGTTCTTGGACAGATCTGTGGTGGGACACTTGGAGGGAGATGGACATGGGCAAGGAGAATATCATTTGGCGAATTGGGGAGGGGAGAGATATTGACTGTGGAGCGGCTATACAAGATGTGCATGGTGCGCTAACAGGGTGAAATGTCGTTACAGTGGAAGGAGAGATTGATGTTTGACATCTATCTCCCCTTCCATTCACCCTGCTATCCCAAAAGAGTTGGAGAGCAGACCAAACCAGCCACAGAACCTTTCCCTGCTCCTGTGTAATGCCAGGTCAGTCAAAAATACAACGCAGATAGTCCAGGATCTCCTTCTGGACGAAGAACCTGACCTGGCTTGTTTCACAGAGACCTGGCTGGGGGATGATAGCTCAGCCACCTGGACTCAGGCCTTAC
>JACSCI010001166.1:3138-19352 GCA_016801065.1 Sceloporus tristichus
CAAGTTCAGTTCTTAAGTTCAGTGCTCTACATGGGTCTACCTTTGTACCAAGTTTGGAAGCTTCACTTAGTTCAAAATGTGGCACCAAATTGGTCACCAGAACATCTAGGTCAGACCATATAACACCAGTATCTCTACATTGGCTGCCAATTAGCTTCTGGGCACAATACAAAGTGTTGGTTATTACCTTTAAAGTCCTACATGGCTTGGGCCTGAGCTACTTGAGGGAACGCCTCTCCCTACACAATCCGCCCCATACTCTCAGAACATCTGGGAAGACTCAATTAGATCACCCAAATGTCAGGCTAAGAACAATTTCTCACAAAGCATACACAGCCATGGCCCCCACATTAGGAAACAACTTGCTGGAGGAGATCCGTCTTATCACAACATTGGATGCTTTCAAGAAAGCACTTAAAACAGATCCAGCAGGTTTACCCACCCGTCCTCTTCTAAAGTATTTAAGGAAAAATCCTACTTCTGATTGCAATTGTGCATTTTAAACAATGTTTTTATTTGTTCCGAATTGAGTTTAAGCAACTTGTTGTTTTACTATGTGTAAATTGAATGCTATTGTTGTTTTGTGGCTATTTTATGGTTGTAATACCACCTTGATCCGTTGGGAGAGGGGGGAAAATACAAATAAAATTTATTATTATTGTTGTTGTTTTTGTTGTTGTTAAAATCTGTTAGGTTGGTGGCTGCCTCCCAATCTCCAAGGCCCCTCTCCTGGCCCTTCCCAGAGGTCCCTTCCTCTCTGCACAGAGCTAGGCATTCTGTCTTTGCTCCTGCCTTCCATTCCTGGCTCTCAGAGGCCTAGAATCATAGAGATAGAAGAGGCCACAAGGGCCAAACAGTCCAACCCCATTCTGCCATTCAGGAATCAAAGCATCCCCGACAGATGTCCATCCAGCCTCTGTTTGAAGATCTCTAAGGAAGGAGACTCCACCAAAATCTCCGAGGGAGTTTGTTCCACTGTCGAACAGCCCTTACTGTCAGGAAGACCCTCCTAATGTTGAGCTGGAATCTCTTTTCCTGGAGCTTGCATCCATTGCTCCATGTTCTAGTTTCTGGAGCAGCAAAAACAAGCTTGATCCCTCCTCAATATGAAATCCCTTCATATATTTGAACAGGTCTATCATATCACTTCTTAACCTTCTTTTCTCTAGGCTAAACATTCCCAGGTCCCTAAGGCATTCCTCATAGGGCATTGTTTCCAAATCATTCACCATTTTAGTTGCCCTCCTTTGGACATGCTCCAGTTTCTCAAAATCCTTTTTGAATTGTGGTGCCCAGTATTCCAGTTGAGGCCTGACCAAAGCAGAATAGAGTAGCACTATTACTTCCATTCATCAAGACACTATACTTTTATTGATGCAGCCAAAAATCGCATTGGCCTTGTTAGCTGCTGCATTGCACTGTTGACTCGTGTTTAACTTGTGGTCTACTTGGACATCTGTAAGACAGTTATGGGCTACTGTTGGGGATGGGGGGTCACATTGGCCCCCAGGGGATCTCAGGGGCAACAGCACATTGTATTGCCTTAAAATAGGAATAATGTTTTGCCCCTCAATATCCCTTTGCATCCCTTGGGGAAGTGGAGGCCATTTTGACACTGTTGGGTCCTCTCTGAACCATTGCTGGGCCAAGCGAGGTCTTTTCCCCAAGAAGCCTCTCCGGAACCTCAAAAGGTTGGAAGAGGTCCAAAAAAGGTAGGAAACATACTCAGGGATGTGCTGAGTACCATTTCGCAGAGAAATGCATTAATCTCCATGCTGTCTTCCCACAAAATCCTAGAATTGGTGTGATATCTCGGGGTGGAACTAAGTTTCAGAATTAAAAAGTCCTTCGCTTGCACCAAAAGGTTAACTGAGAAACTCAGGCAGAAGCATCCATTCACACGTCTAAGCAGTCTCTGAAGCGTCAAAACCTTTTCCCTCCGTCATTAACTACCTTCACACTCCCCCCTTTTCCTCACCCTGCATCCCCTAAACAGCCCGGCTGCCAAGGTACCTCTTGCATTCTTCTTCTTCCACTGTTCACATACACCTCTCCCCCTGGGGGCATGTCTGTCACTCAAACCTCACAAACCAGTCTATTAAGAGCCTCCACAACTGCTTCTTTTCCCCAAGCCATTCTAGGCCCCACTATCCTTACCAACTACTTAAAACTACCAGCATTTAAACGACTAACAATTCACCCCCAAACCCCAATACCATTCTGGATGAACCACAGAAGCTGGTTCTGACAATTGACAGTTAACAATGGCGTATTTAGAATCCTTATAAAGTGGAGAGCAATAGTGCCTCACTAAACTACAAATTCAAATATTCTACAGGATGTCGCTATCACAATTAAACTACGGTTGAAAGGGATCTATGACTCCTAGTAGACCACAAGTTGAACATGGGCCAACAGTGTGATGCGGTAGCTAAAAAGGCCAATGTGATCCTAGGCTGCATCAATATAAGTATAGTTTCTAGATCAAGGGAAGTAATAGTGCCATTGTATTCAGCTTTGGTCAGGCCTTGTGTCCAGTTCTGGGCTCCACAATTCAAAAAGGATGTTGACAAGTTGGAAGATGCCCAGAGGAGGGCAACTAAAATGGTGAAGGATCTGGAAACCATCAAGCCCTATGTGGAGCGGCTTAGAGAGCTGGGTATGTTTACCCTCAAGAAAAAAAATTAACGAATATGATATCCATGTTTAAATATTGGAAAGGGTATTCGTATTGAGGATGGAACAAGCTTGTTTTCTGCTGGTACAGAGAAAAGGAGACACCACAGTGGAGGCAAGCCAGAGAGAAAGAGGTTTCATCTAAACATTAGGAGAGACTTTGGCACATTAAGAGCTCTTCGACAGTGGAATATACTCCCTTAGATTTTGTTGGAGTACTCTTCTTTGGAAGTCTTTAAACAGAGGCTGGATGGTGCTTGGAATGTGTATTCCTGCATGGCAGAAGTGGGTTGAACTGGATGGCCTTTATGGTCTATTCCAACTCTGTGATTCTATAATGCTAGTGGATTCCGGTTCCTTACCCACAGAGGCCACATTCTTGTAATTCTCCATCATTATATAACTGTACATAAGTCTCTGCTTCTTTGTCAACAGTTTCCATTCGTCCTCAGTGAAATATATCGCCACATCCGCAAAGGTCACCTGCAACAGAAAATAGCCCTCATCCACAGAGTGACTAAGCAAAAGGGGAGGAAAGCACATGGTGCATCCAACTATTATTTGATCACTTTAGAATTCAGTCAAGGAAATAATCTTTAAATTCTGTCAGCAAGAAATATATATAATAAAATGCAAAATAAAAGTGGGTTTGCCTTAGCATCACCTTGAGAGAGCTGGAGAGAGGTTTGTCATGCCTTGCCTCTGAGGCTGAGAGAATGTGCTCTCTCCTTGCCAATTATTATTATTATTATTATTATTATTGCATGACCTTAGCATCACCATGGGAGAAGTGCAGAGTTAGTCATGCCCTGCCTCTGAGGCTGAGAGAGTGTGACCTTCACAAAAGAGAAGAAGGGGCAGGGTGGGGTGCAATGGCAGGAATTCTGCCATGATGGATAAAACCTAACATTCGAAGGGATTCCAAGATGTCATCCAACCCCCCCTCTTCTACCATGAAGGAATACCTAGGAGTTGGAGTTGAAGCTGAGAGCATGTGACTTGCCCAACGTCAGCCAGTGAATTTCTAGGGTGAACTGGGAGAATGAAGATCTACTGAACTTTTCCCCTTCTCCACTGCCATTGCCTTCTCCATTTGTCTCTTTAGATTGGAAGCCTGAGGGCAGGGAAATGTGTAACAATTTGTAAGCTGCTCTGATAGCCCTTTGGCTGAAGAGCTGGGCATTAATAATAATAATAATAATAATTAGAGTGCTAATCCCAGCTCAGTCAGGTAAATGCAGAGGTTTCCCTGGGTAAGTCATATTGTCTCAGCCTCAGGGATATTCTGAACCATCCTTGCCCAAAAGCAAACCAATCATAGAATAAATAAATAAATAAATAAATAAAATGTAACTTTATTATTTAAAGAGGCTTTCTTGAAATGAAACAAAACCAAAGGCCAGAACCATCAGCATTCATTCATGAAGGAGACAAAAGGAGAAGGGAATGGCAGTGGGGAAGGGGAAAAGTTCAGTAGATCTTCATTCTCCCAGTTCACCATAGAAATTCACTGGCTGACCTTGGGCAAGTCACTTGCTCTCAGCTTCAACTCCAACTCCTAGGTCCCCTCAACTCTACCATTTCTTGTTGGGGCTTCAATCACAGTTTATTTATTGAGACTGGGCTTTTTTCCCCCTTTTGTGTGTGTGCCTTCAGGTTTTTTTAAGCATAGGAATGTTCTTTAAACATCTGCCAAACTTCCTTTTGACATGGTAATTGAGTTTGAAATGCAAAGTACAGTGGATCCTTGTTATACGCTGGGGTTTGGTTCCAAGATCCCCCGTGTATAACAAAATCCGTGTATGCTCAAGTCCCATTAAGTATAATGACATAGCAAAATGGTGTCCCTAATAAAAAATGGAACATCAAGGTAAATTTATACTTTTTTGGAACATTTTCAAACCGTGTATGCTTAAATC
Source organism: Sceloporus tristichus (assembly GCA_016801065.1). Taxonomy (NCBI): domain Eukaryota; kingdom Metazoa; phylum Chordata; class Lepidosauria; order Squamata; family Phrynosomatidae; genus Sceloporus; species Sceloporus tristichus. The sequence continues at coordinate 7,734 of JACSCI010001166.1, forward strand.
CGTGTATAAAAAATCAGTGTATATGAAGGGCCGACTGTAATTAGCGTAATTATTTGACTTGTCTTTTATTCTCATTGGAGAAATCTGTGAAAAATATTTCGCTGGCTGCTGAAGGGGAGAGAAGAGAAAAGGGGCATTTGTGGGAAGAATATTTTTTAAAGAAATTCTCTTCAAGTTCTCAATGAACGAGAAGAAAAACATGGGTTTCTCCAGTCACTAGGTGGAAACTCCTTTGTGCTCCTTATGCAGAAATTAAAATGAGCTGAAGAAAAAGGAAAGTGGGAGGAGGAGAGAGCAACTGGGACATTTTTAAAAGCACCTGAAAAAGTGGGGTGACAGAGGATTAACAAGGACTGTCTCTGCCAAATTTGGACAGTATTTGATTTGCTTACTTTCATAAACTGGCCCAGCAGTGACACAGATGATGCTATTAGGATAGTGACTCACCAAAGAGCTATTGTGCCTCGGCAGACTCTTTCTGTTGGAGCCCAACTCCCTCCGCTTGGCCTCTGTGTTGGCCATCAGGTGGGCAGGGGTCCTGGTGGCCCTGCACTTGGTCACTTCAAGCAAGAGAGGCTCCAAAGCTGTGTACAAGGGGTCCAAGATGAAGTTCCTGAGAAAAGGGATCAGAGTTAGGTTTGGCTTGGCAAGAAATCCTGCATCACTCAAAGACATAGAGAACAGCATCCTGCTGGTGACACACGCAGGTGACAGATGCTTCCTTTGGGCCGATGCAGAGGTGGGAATCTCCTTCCTCCATCTGCACCAAACAAAGACCCCTGGACCTAGTATAGACTCACTGCAGCTCCCCTACACAACAGATACTCCATGCCTTATTAGAGTGGTGGGGGATTAGGGGGTGGGGAATTGGAGAGAGCCCTGGTTATGTCCCCGTAGCTAGATGCGAAATGAGTGCATCATAAATAAATAAACAAATAACCTGCTGAAACCTTCAGAGATCCCCATCATCAGCCCCTTTCCTAAGAAGGCTGCATCTGCACTATAGAAATAAGGCACTTTGACACCGCTTTAACTGCTTAGTGCTATGGAATCCTGGGATTTTACCTTTGGGACACTTAGCCTTCTCTGCCAGAGAGCTCTCATGCCACAACAAACTACAAATCCCAGGATTCCATATGATGGAACCAGAAGAGTTAACACATTTTAGAACTGGATTATTTCTGCAGTTCAAATACAGCCTGAATTGGTTGTAAAAGGATAGAAGCACCAAAATCGAATTTTTATCCTGTTAAAAATAGTTTTGCTTTTTAAAAATATAAGCAGTTTGTTTTTCTGTCTAATCCTTATTCTTCTTGTTGTGGTTTGTTTCTATCTTTGTTTGTTTCCTTCTTGGTAATCTGAGATGGTCTGGTCTTCCTTCTTGTCTGAAAATCTATTAATAAGGAAACTGGGGAGACTTTTAAAACATCCCAAAGGAGCTACTTTTGGCCTTTTTTGGGGGACTAGCCTCCTCTTAGAAACCAAATCCCAATATTTGTGAAGAATAAGAATAAGGCTTGTATTAAAACTATCCTCCCCATTTATGGTCCCTTTTAAAAGCCATGTTCCCCAGAAGGAGCAGAGATGTGCAATAAGAAAACCCTCTGAGAAAAGAGACACAAAAGACACACAAAGAGACATACAGTACTTCCTCCCTTTTGGCCCAAGGAGCCTGGCCTTCTTCTCTCTCTGGAGCCTCAGGAGAGAAAAGGAGGCCTCTGTTCAACTGAGGCCTCAGAGAAGATTCTGGAACATTATTCCCCAGAGTCACAAGCAGCACAAAATGGCCGCCAGAACACAAAATGGTCACTGCCTCCTGTTCCCATGTTCACCCTGAGAATAAGTGCACTTTTTCCCTATTCTTCATGTGTGTCTACAAGTCGTTTCCAACTTATGGTGTTCCTAAGGCAACCTTATCATGGGGTTTCCTTGGCAGGTTTCTTCAGAGAGGGATTGCCATTGCCATCCTCTGAGGCTGAGAGAGTGTGACTTGTCAAGGGTCACCTAAGTCCAAAACACACTGCAGCAATAATCCAATCTGAGACTGCTTTAACTGCCCTGGCTCAGTGCTAGGGAATTCTGGGAAATGTAGTTTTGTGAGACATTGAGCCTTCTCTGTCAGAGAGCTCTGGTGCCACAATAAACTCCAGTTCCCAGGATTCCCTAGCACTGGGCAAGGGCAGTTAAAGCGCTCTCAAAATAGACTATTGCTGCCGTGTGTTTTAGACCTTTCTTGGCCGCAAACTGTCCATAGCCTGCAATGCATCTCCTAATTCTGTTGGCAGTCCCTCCCTCCCAACACTTTCTCATTTCCCCCAAAACCAGAGCAAAGCTGGCAGATGGAAAGAGGTTTTAAAGCAGCATTTAAATCTACCATATTTGTTATTAAAAGACTAAATGTCCCAAATGCTATTATCAGTTTTGTAGCTATTATTACAGAAAGACATAGAGTGCAAACTCCTCAAGTACCTTTATTTTCTGGAGTGAGATGGGCTTTTCCAACTGACTCACTGTGATGATCTCCGGTGGTCCAAGCAGCCAAACCGCGGCCCTGTAATAATAATAATAATAATAATAATAATAATAATTTTATACCCTTCTCTTCAGACAAAAGGCTATCAGAGTGGCTTACAAATTGTTAATTAGACATTTAGACATTATGGCTCTTAGCCCAGCAGACCCTTAAATTCCTTAAGGAACCTTATTCCTACTTTTTTACTGATCTTCCCAAGCATCAACCGAACCAAGACACATTTAAAAGGAGCGTCGAGTAGTAGATACTCTATGGAGATGTTTATTATAGATAACAAAATATAACTGAAATATAAGTCCTACAAGATATTAAGAATCTTGCAGGTACAATATTTGTAAGTATATAATATTCAATTCCTACAAGCTATTACAGAAATAAATAAACCTAAGCATCCAATTCTGAGACTAACTTCCAAGATCCGCTCTTTAACTCTCTCTCGATCTCCAACCGACACAATTCCCCCAACTGTCTCTTGGTCTCTCAGGCCTTATATCTCCTTCTCACGGAAGCTTCCAGAAGAACCTTTATCTTGCTCTCTGATTGGTCAAGAGAGCCTTCAGTAGCAGTGATGTCATTCTGCATTTGCATAAACCTCCCTTTTCTGCCTGAAGAAGACCTCCATTGACTGGAGCCCAGTCATTACAGAAACACTTCATGGGTTTCTGCCTAACGATGACTAAACCCCTTCTAAACTGCGTCCAAACTACTCCTAGTCTCCTGGACGCTCAGAAATGCCTCACAAACGAAGCCGGAAGCGGCGTACCCTCTAAATCAATTCTATCAATTATAGCCTTCCATTATACCCTACATTTTAGCTATTTCATGCTGAAACTCAGGCAAGGGTATTAACAGCATGGGTATTTAAAACATAATAATTTTCTAAAAGATAACTTTCTGAATGATGATTAATTAATCTTATATGTTTGTTTTTAAAACAAAGTCTTGCCTTTTAATTCTCAGCTTGACATAAAACATGTGGGTGTTTCCATCCTCTCACAATCCCAGTGGTATCAAATTTCAGGCTGGATCATTCCACAATCGTGTAAATTTTTATCATCTAGTAATCTGATGTGAAGAGCTCAAGAATGTTTGGAGAATACAGCTGAAGGTAACCAAGGGATAAACTGGCGTCTGCTTGGACTGGAGACTAAAGAAAGTCTCAGTTAAGGCGCTTAGGGCTCTACAAATGTTTAGTAAGACATCAAAGTGAGGTCATTGAAAATCAGTCCACAATGCCGATTTTTATAAAACTTCCACCTTAAAGTTCACTGCATGAGAGATTTTGGTGGCTACTGTAAGAAGATAAACACACAACATTTTCCAGATCTTACTCAACTCAGTCAATCATGCTTCAGTTACTACAGCTTTACTTCATACAGTCAGTAGATAGGCATCACCTAAGCCCCAATTCTTTTATTGTTGTTGTTGTTGTTAACTGCTTTCAAGTTGACCTCTAAATTACATATCATTAGAGTTAACCAATATACACATACACATTCTGTCAGCTGTTATCACCCTGAGAAACAAAACCTTTACTTCCACTTCAACTTAATGTCTACCCAGAACAGCATTTCCCCCCATTCTTTTTGGAGAAAGAGCATAATGTCATTCCAATCTTCTTTATATACATTCTTGGATCCATTCCTGGTTTCTCTCGAGAGCTTGTCCATCTCCATCGTGTCTAATAACTTGAGCATCCAGTCCTCTTTAGTAGGGATTTCTTTCAGCTTCCATTTCTGGGCGCAGACTATTCTTTCCGCTGATAACATATAAAATAATAATTTACCATATTTACTCTCTAAATCAAGATCAGTTATATTTAACACAAAGACTTCAGGTGAGAATTTCAGAGTTATGGCAGTTATTTTGTTGACCTCAAAGAAGATTAATTTCCAAGATTTCCATGCTTCCTGACAAGTCCATCACATGTGATAGACTGAGCCTTGCTCTTTCCCACTTTTCCAACACAAGTTCCTACAGTTATTATACATTTTGCTGATCTTAAGTGGAGTTAGGTTCCATCGGAAGTAAACTTTATAATAGTTTTCTCTAAGGTTCTGGCTACAGGTATATTTCAGTCGCTTTATCTACATATTTTCCCATTGGTCCAAATCAATAGAAAAACCAAAGTTTTGGGACCACTTAATCATATTGTCTTTGACAACTTCTTCTTCCATATACATTTTAAGAATACATTTATACAGTCTTGACAATAAGGCATCTCTATTTAGCATTAACTCCCGCTCTAACTCAGAATCTACTTTACCAATCTTATACTGGTTTTGTCCATAAGAAATCGTTCTCTTAGCTGTCTGTAAAAGAACCACGATATTTGATACCCTTCTTCAATAAGGTTTTCCCATGTCTTTATCTCATATCCATTATTATTTATCACCATCAAATCTTCATAGATAACCCAACTCTCTTTCTTAGGGTTATATTTAAAAAGGGCTTCATGGGCAGATGCCCAAAAGGGGACTTTAGGACATATTAGTTTTTGGTATTCTTTCCAAGTTCTGAGTAGAGCGTGTCTCACAATGTGATTATTAAAGTCCCTGTTTACTTTATCCTTGTCATAAAGTAGATAGGAGTGCCAGCCAAATCTCAAATTCACGCTTTCCAGATTTAATGAATCCTCCTCTTTCAGAATGATCTAATCTTTTAACAATGACAGACAGGCCGCATAGTAATATACTTTGAGATTTGGCATGGCAAGTCTCTCTCTTGAACCCTGAAGGTATTTCATTTCCACTCTTGCTTTCTTACCCATCCAGATAACCTTAGACAAGCCCTTTTGCCATTCTAGAAATGGCTTTTTATTTACAATAATTGGCATAGATTGAAATAAAGAAAGAAATCTTGGCAATATATTCATTTTGACCACAGCAATTCTTCCCAACAGTGATATATTCAAGTGTTTCCAATTTTCTAAATCCTTTTTAACACTGGACCACAATCTTTCATAGTTATTCAGGAATAAATCAGAGTTCTTACTTGAGACCCAAATTCCTAGATATTTAGTTCTTTTACTTGAGTTAAAACCTGTAATTGATTCTAAAATTTTTACTTCCAATATCGTCATATTTTTAGTTAGTATCATTGTTTTATCTTTATTTAATTTCAGTCTCGAAATTAATTCAGAATCCTTGAATACCTTTATTAGTGCTTTAGAGTCATTAATGGGATCACTAATAGTTACCATAAGGTCATCCGCAAATGCCTGGGTTTTGTGTTCAGATCCTTTAATCTTTATTCCCTTGATCTTCAATTTATTCTTACATTTTGTAACAGCACTTTCATAATCAGCACAAAAAGCAAAGGGACAAAGGGCATCCCTGCCTGGTACCTTTGTAGATGTTTATCATTGCAGATCTCTCTCCGTTCACATTAAGTCTTGCATGTCGCTTTTGATATATGGCTTGTACCCAACTTAAAATCCTATCCCCCAGTTCCAACTTTTCATAACATCAAATAACAAATTCCATGAAACGTTATCAAAAGCCTTTTCAATATCAAAAAAAGGCAGCCAATTTCTTATCAATATTAATTTCGTGATATTCAATCAAATCTCCAAAATGCCTAATGTTATCTTTAATATATCTCTTGGGGATGAACCCTCTTTGATCTCTATGTATCACTAATGGTACTATTTCTTTAATTCTCTCTACCAAGATACTTGCATACAGCTTATAGTCATTAGTGAGTAAAGAAATCGGCCTATAGTTCTTTAGTTGTGTTGGGTTTCTTTTGTCTTTGGGTATCAAGGAAATTACCACCTCTTTCCAGGTTGGTGGAAAGGTGTCTTCTCTTATACTGGTCATCATGTTTCTTAGTGGATCAATTAGTTCTGACTGAAATGTCTTATAGTACAAGGCAGGGAAACCTCCGGACCAGGAGCACTGCCTGATTTACTGCATTTAATAGCGTTTAGGACTTCGCTCGCGGTTATTGGTTGGTTCAAAAGGTTTCTTTGTTCTGTAGGGTTTTTTGGGGGGTCATTCAGTGTTTTGTAAATAGGAATTCATCTTGTCCAAATCTTCTTCCTCTTGGTTATACAATTTCCCATAAAATTTATGATGAGCCTTTTTTATTTTGCTTTGTTCTGTGACCATCCTCTTTCCAACTTGAATCTTCGTTATCATCTTCCTTTCTTTCTTTTCCCTAAGTTTATAAGATAACCACTTCCCTGGTTTATTAGACTGTTGGAAATTATTTAATTTGAGATATTTAAGCTTGTTCTCCATCTCTTCAATTAGCATAATAGAGAGTTGTCTTTGTAGGAGTTTAATGTCTTTACAGTATTTGTCTTTACATCAGTTGGGGTTTTTTGGAGAGCCTCTTCCTTCTCCTTCAGCTCTTCTTGAATTTTCTGAGTCTTTTCCACATTAAGTTTTATAAAAATACCTCTTAACGTGGCTTTCGATGCGTCCCAATTTATTATATGATCAGTATCTCTCCCCACGTTTTCTTCAAAATACCATTTAAGAGTCTGTTTTGCTTTCTCTACATTTTTAGGAAATTATAGTAGTTTTTCATTCAGTGACCAATTAAATGACGTTTTAGCTTTCTTAACTTTCATGGTTATAGGATTTTGGTAAAATTTCCATTTCCAAAATTAGCACAGCTAATGTTTTGGTAACTTAAAAAAGTCAGTCCTAGAAAAAGTCTTATGTCTGTCAGAAAAAAGGTGTCATCTTTGCCTCCCCAAATAGAGATGTCTCCAAACATCTACTAGTTTTTGATTTTCCATCAGTTTAAAAAAGGACATGGGGAGTTTTCCTTGGTTCTTTTTCCTGGCTTTACTACAAGATCCGTTCAGTACGGGGTTCAATACAGCGTCCCAGTCCCCCATCATTATTAAGTCTGTCATCCAATTATATATAGATTGAAAACATTGATCTTTTTTTCCCTTGGGGCTATATATTCCAACCAATAATATTTTTTGCCCTGGAGGTTCACTTCAACCCCAAGATAATGGCCATTTACATCATTGAACACTTCCTTTGCTGTAATAGTCTCTTTTACATACATCACAATCCCCTTTTTCTTTTTTGTTGATTCTCTAATTTCTTGTTCTTTAATAATCTAATATCCTTTTGTCTTATGTGCGTTTCTTGTAAACAGACAACATCTTTCTTAAGTTTCCCTAAATAGTGATATATTTTCTTTCTCTTTATAGGTGAGTTTACTCCTTTTATATTCCATGATAAAATGTCCATATTCAGATTTGGCTAGATGTTGGGGTTTCTAGTTTCCCTTCTTTTTCCCTTTATTAGTTTCTAATATTTTCATATTTACCTTTAACTCCTCTTCTATTCGTTCTCCCTCCTCTGTTGCATTCCTCTCATCATCATCTTTTATTTCTTCCTCTAGATTTGGATTAACGTCCTGTTCATCTTCTTCACTGTCAATCTGTCCTGGTTCCATGTAATCGTTTAGATTCCCATTTTGTCCATTGTTTTGGTCTATATCATCACTTCTTTTGTCATTTCTTCTTCCAGGTCCATTTTCAATCCTCTTGCCATATTTAATCCAGAAATCTTTCACTTTCTGAACCGTGTTCAGTTTGAACCATTTTTGGTTCCTTTTTACTGAGATTCCCTCCAGCATTTCCCATTTATAAAGAATTATACTGTATATTTATTCAGGTTCATTGTTATGAATTTGTAATTCCCCCTTTTTTGAATAATTCTTTTTGGGATGTCTTTAAAGATTTTTATCGCACAACCTTCTATTTCCAAAGGGCTTTCATAGCTCAAAAATAAAAGTTCATCCCGTATTTTTTTCCTCCTCACAAAAGAAATAACAATGTCCCTGGGGAGGCTTTTGTCTTTTGCAATCTGAGAGTTAATCCTGAAAGTTTTGTTGACATCGTTAATGAAATCCTGATAGATCTCCATATAATCAGCTAACGCTGGAACAAGATATTCATAGAGGTTTTCATGTTGGATTTCCTTTAGTCCTCTTATTTTCAATGAGTTTTCCCTTTGCTTTAAATCATCCAGTGCTTTAGCATCCAGTTGCATTTCCTGTTGTTGAATTAAAAAAGCAGATTTTTCTTCTAATATTTGAGACTTTTCTTCCAATTTGTCAATTCTTGTGGTAACTTGACTTATTTCTTTAGCGACTTCCTCCTTAGATAGTTTGATTTCTCTTAATTTTGTCTTCAATTCAGATTTCACGTCATCTTTCAGATCTCTCCTTAAACTATGAGTCTATGATTCTGAGATCACAATAGGACAGTCTCAATGCTTCTGGTAAGGAAAACAATAGTCCTGTCTCAATCCTTCAGGTAAAGAGCACCAGCCTGAACTCATAATAGTCCTGTCACAATCTTTAAGGAAAGACGCCTCAGGCTGAGGTCACAATGGGACAGTCTCAATGCTTCAGACAAGGAACATTGGCCTTGAGGGAGACTCAATCCTTCAGGCAAGGATCATAACCCTGAGGTCGCTATGGGCCAGGCTCAATCCTTCAGGTAAGGAACACCTGCCTGAAGTCAATAAGCCCATCTTAATCCTTCAGGGAAGAAACATCAGCCCAAAGTCACAATGAGTTAGTGTCAGTCCTTCAGATAAGGAGCATCAGTCTGAGATCGCAATGGGCCAGTCTCATTCATTCAGGTAAGGAGAACCAGTCTTAAGTCACAATGGGCCCATCTCAATCTCTCAGGCAACAAGAATCAGCCTGAGGTCACAATGAGCCATTCCCAATCTTTCAGGATAGAAGCATCAGCCTGAAGTCACAATGTGACAGTCTCAATGCTTCAGGTAAGGAGCACGAGTCCGAAGTCATAATAGTCCCATCTCAGTCTTTCAGGCAAGGAACCTCAGGGTGACATCACAACAGTCCTGTCTCAATCCTTCAGGTAAGGAGCAGCAGACTGAGGTCACAATGGGACAGTCCCAATCTCTCAGGCAAGGGCCATCAGCCTGAAGTTGCAATGTGAGATCTAGAGTCAGTCCTGTGCTCAAAAAATCAAACTCATTTGAAACAAAATAAGTTTTATTGATGAATCCAGGCAAAAACATCCATTAACATCTTTTTGCAAAGTCTGAAGTCCAAAGGAACTTGCTCAACCCCTCCCTAAGCCAGCCCCCAATTCCCAAGATAAAGCAACACAAGAGGAGGTTGCATAGATACCAAGGTTGTCTATGCTTCCCTTCCCTTCTCCCAGACAGCCTCACCTTGAAGAGCACTGTTCCCAAGCCAGCTTCACTCCTCCTTGATAACCATCTACAGCTGCAACCCCAGCCCCTCTCCAAACACCCTCCTTCATCTAAAAGACACCCCATCTGTCTTCCTAACATTTCCCACTACATGCTTTCTATAACCCATCACTCTACACTACCTACTATGAACTACAACTACAACTCCTACTTTAACTCTAATAACCAAACTCTAATATTTTTACCCTTTATGACAGAACTCTTATACACTGTTTCTGACACGCAATGGGCCAGTCCCATCCTTCAGGTACACAGCACCAGTCTGAAGTGACAATTCTCCCGTCTCAATCTTTCAGGCAAGGAGCATCAGCCTGAGGTTGCAATGGGCCAGTCTCAATCCTTCAAGTAAAGAGCACCACCCTGAAGTCACAATAGTACCGTCTCAATCTTTCATCCAAGGAGCATCAGCCTGAAGTCGCAATGGTCCAGTTTCAATCTCTCAGGCAACGAGAATCAGCCTGAGGTTGCAATGGGCCACTCTCAATGTTTCAGGTAAGAAGCATCAGCCTCAGGTTCCAATGGTCACATCTCAAACCTTCAGGTAAGCAGCATTAGCTTAAATTCACAATGGCCCCATCTCATTGCTGCAGGCAAGGCGCATCAGCCTGAGGTCACAATGGACCAGTCTCATTCAGGTAAAGAGCACCAGCCTCAAATCACAATATGTCATGAATCCCTTTATTCATGCATTTATTCATTTAGGAATTCATGCCATAAGGGTTTAGGTTTAAATTAGAGTTAAGATAGATGGGATTTATGGTGGGTTAAAATAACATGTTTTAATATGTGCTTTAATAGAAGATACTAGAAAGTGGTAGGGAGATCATGGCTAAAGAATGTGATTGTTTGCTAGGATTGGAATGTATGGGGATCATCCTTCTAACAGAGGCCTGGGTTTAGACTGGTCTCTGTAAAAGGAGGGGGAAAACTAGACAGTTATGGATATTTTTATATCATATTATGTTGCTATGGGTTTATGCTTATTTTATTTTCACATGGTATCATACTAGATTGGGATTGATGGGGTTTCATATTATATACATACATATACTGTATATATATATATATATATATATATGCATGTTGTTAAGCCATAATGTTAATTAAAACTGTTGTGTGGCCGAGTTCTTTGGTCCAAGGCTACAGGTGCAGTGGTTGAGAGAAAGCACATGAGAGCTTAATTGTTTTTTGAAAAGCTGCCAGAATCCCAGATGGGAGGACACTGTGCGGGAAAGGGCTATCTCAATGTCCTCTTCTATATGGAACAGGCACATCCGTGGGTGGAGGTAGTCAATATCTCTGCATTGTCATGGACCATGGATCATTTCCTGGTCAAGGTCGAGCTGAAGGCCACTATTTCCCCTGTCGGGGTTGGAGGACCTATTAAAATGGTCCGCCCTCGAAGGGTGATGAAACCCACTAGGTTCCCAGAGGCCTTAGAGGGTTTGATGGCTGGTAATGCCGGTGATTCTGTTGAAGATTCCAGATGGTGTCGCATGGGGACAGTTGTTCGGCCAAGAGGGAGCTCAAATCGGGCGTCCCTCAAGGGGCGATTCTGTCTCCAATGCTATTCAACATTTAGATGAAGCTGTTAGGTGAGATCATTCAGAGACATGGGGCGGGGTCTTATCAGTACGCTGATGACATCCAAACGTATTTCTCCATGTGTCAGACTGATGCAGTGACTGAGGATGATGTTTCTCCCCTGAATGGCTGTCATAATGAGGTAATGGACTGGAAGAAGGAAAACTAACTCCAATGGAATCCAGGTAAAACGGAGGAACTTGTAATAGGGACCCCTAAATCGGGAAATGGAGTTATGTCAGCCATTTCTGGATGGGTTCACACTTCCCCTGA
>JACSCI010001167.1:1660-19310 GCA_016801065.1 Sceloporus tristichus
TCTTACCAGAGCTATAGACACTATTGCTCCCAAGCGCCCTTTTTCAACCCGCTTCAAATCGCAGTTCATGGTATACTAAAGATCTCAAATTAATGAAGGGGGCTGGACAACGGCTAGAGCGCTTCTGGCAGAAATATGGACTGATACCTGATAAGGGTTTTCTTAAATCCTATGTAGTAGCAATAGATGCAGCTAAGAAGTCCTTCTACTCTGCATGTACTGCATTTGCAAAGTCTCGTCCTGCAGAGCTATTCAGGATGGTAAGGGATTTGGCTCAAATGTCCCCCACCCTCAAGTCTTTGTGAGAACCTACAAAAGTCTGCTCTGATGCTTTTAATAACAACTTCACAGACAAAATCTCTCAGATAAGAATCAAATTGGACTCTGGCTTTACGACAGAGGCGACAGGAGAAGTATCCAGACCCTCCGCTTATACAGTTCTTTTGGATGCGCCGGGGGTTCAGGAGCCTCCCCTTCTTTCCCTCATTTTTTCCTCTGAGGAAACCACAATGGAGCCCAAGGTGCAGAGCTGGAAATTCAGGAAAGGAAGGATCTAGTTTGGAAATATAGCTGTCCCTGTATATCTGTGTTTGTGTGTGTGTGTTTGCCTCTGCTGTTCTTATGGCTGGGAATGGAGTTGAGGACTGAGGAGAGAAGAAAGGGTCAGTTTTGGACAAATTCAGAACTTCTGTGCATCAAAGAGTCCAGTGCGTTGAAATAGCAAAGAACTTTATTGAGAACACACAGAAATTCAGTGTTTAAGACAGAACTGCCCACTCCAATACAAACAATACATTAAAACACCAAAACCTAAAACATCACCCTCTTCTAAACCTAGCCCCCACCTCCAATTCCCACAGTCTATGCTCTGCAGGTAACAAGGACCCTTTGCCATTCCCACAAATTAACCCTTTCTGTTAATACCGGCCTCCAACCTTCTTAGGCCAAAATCCCACAAATTGCAATAGCTATCATTCCCATTACTAATAAAGCCAGCTGTAACAAATCCCAACCCCCCATCTACTTAACCTATACCATGACCCACAATACCCAGCCAAATATACAACCCAAAGTAATTTTCTATACGATTAGCAATGGAAACCTAATCTTAACAAAGTATAAATTTAAAACATAAACAGACATATGGACAGACAAACCTGACGAACAATATCACAAGGGCCTTTTTTGGACTGTTGGATTGAAAATATATTTTTTGTATTCGTTATTGACAAATATAATGTTAGTTCCCTACTGAGATTTTTGTGGCTTCTCTCCTGTGTGGACTCTTCGATGTTTCACTAGGTATGACTTAGAAGAAAAACATTTCCCACAATGCTGGCAATTGTATGGCTTCTCTCCTGTGTGGACTCTCTGATGTTTCACTAGGCTTGGCATCTGAGAAAAACATTTCCCACAATGCTGGCATTTGTATGGCTTCTCTCTTGTGTGGACTCTCTGATGTGTCACTAGGTTTAACTTCACTGAAAAACATTTCCCACAATGCTGGCATTTGTATGGCTTCTCTCCTGTGTGGACTCTCCGATGTTTCACTAGGTATGACTTAGAAGAAAAACATTTCCCACAATGCTGGCATTTGTATGGCTTCTCTACTGTGTGGATTCTCTGGTGTTTCAATAGGTTTGATTTCAATGAAAAGCATTTCCCACAATGCTGGCATTTGTATGGCTTCTCTCCTGTGTGGATTCTCTGATGCATCACTAAGTGTGACATCCGGGAAAAACACTTCCCACAATGCTGGCATTTGTATGGCTTCTCTCCTGTGTGGATTCTCTGGTGTTTCAATAGGTTTGACTTCTGAGAAAAACATTTCCCACAATGCTGGCATTTGTATGGCTTCTCTCCTGTGTGGATTCTCTGATGCATCACTAAGTGTGACATCCGGGAAAAACACTTCCCACAATGCTGGCATTTGTATGACTTCTCTCCGGTGTGAACTCTTCGATGCATGACAATGATTGACTTGTAAGCAAAATGTTTCCCACAATGCTGGCATTTATGTGACTTCTTTCCTGTGTGGACTCTCTCATGACTCAAATGTTTTTCTGTAAAGAAGGACAATGACAGATGAGACTGAAAATCAGAGTTGAGAGAGGAGGGTGTTACCCCATGATTTAGCCCTCATTAACCTCTCCTTATTTGTGATTAAATTAATAAAGTTACTGTGAGTAACTTAAGTATGGCCCTGCTGCTTATGCCCCTAAACCCATTGAATGGTTGTATCCTTACTCATAGGAGCTAGCAAAAAATGGGGCTGCCTTGAGGGAATCAGTGGAAGCAGAAAGTCAAAGGACTGTTGAAAAAATATTCCATTAACCATGTGCAAAAATACTTTGATTGACAGGTGGCATCATATCCTGTGAGACTGCCATAGAGTCCTGAGGCAGAGCCCAAGGCAAGATGGAAGCTAACTGCAGAGGTCCCTTCATGCTCTTTGGCAGCAGGAGATGACTCACAACCAATACAATATACAGCTCACATGTGGATTGGTGTGGATTGGATTGGAGTTGTGTGTATAAAGGAAAGTGAAGTTGATGGAAGTTGGAGAGGATTATTTTGTATTATTTTGCAACTCAAGATAGAGACCCTCCAAGGACCTGAATGAAATCTACTGTGTCTGCGACTTATCTTTAAGTGTGGAAAGTGGTCAGTGTATTGCCAATACCTATATCTAGATATTTGCTTCCATACTCTCCTATGCTATTTTTGAGTTGCATCTGGGTGTGTCACCCTCAGATTGTAGTGTACATTGGCTTGTGAACATGGTCAAAATTCAGAGCCAACAAGGACCTTAGAGGCGGTGTGCTAATCCCTTTTGTCTGAGGTATTTGCATCAAAGTCCCAATGCATTCAATTCGGTTTCACGCCATTCTTTCCCCACACATGAAATATGCTTAAGTGATATAAACCTTTTTGAACCCTCAGTTTCTGCCCCCAAGCAACAATTTAAATATAAATATCAACCCCAACTTGCTGTTCTTTGGTGTCAGTCTAGTTACAGACACTCTTTTTTTTCATGGCTAAGCACCTAAATGCACTCACCAACCCCAATTGTCAAAGGAACTACTGACCTCTTCCCAACCAAATCCTCAGCAATTGGAATAAAGGTCTGGATAGATGACATGTCACCATTAACAAAGCCTTACATCTATTCACCACTCCCACCTTTGTTACCTAGTTCTTGCATGTGTGTCTGAACACTTATATATTTCAAATGCCTCTGAAGATCTGTTTGATTCAGAACTTGCTATAGCTCAGCTGAATCTAGAGGTCACTATTGCCCCAGTAAACCTAATTCATTCTATTGAGCTAAGTACCAAATTCCCCTAAAAGCATAGCACTTGTGGGTGTCCACCCAGACTCCAGCATTTTGGGTAACAAAGGATGTATTGAATCAACCATGGAGCTAAGCAAAAGAAACATTAGAGAAAAAGGAGTTTTTGTGTCCCCTTTCCTCCCTTCATAGATGTTACACATAACTGCTAAATGGAACCCCTAAATATGTCTGAAAAGAAGGATTTGAGCTGGTTCTCAGAAGTTCACTCAATCCAGTTCTTAAAATCTGTCAGGTTGGTGGCTGCCTCCTGATGCCCAAGGCCCCTCTCCTGGCCCTTCCCAGAGGTCCCTTCCTCTCAGCACAGAGCTAGGCGATCCTGGCTTTGCTCCTGCCTTCCCCTCCTGGCTCCCAGAGGCCTGATCCCCTTCCCTTTCTCCCTCCGCTCCCCAACCTTCCCTCTTGCCCATCTGCACTGCTTTACCATTTCACCCTCAGCATCTCTTCCCTGCCTTTCTATTTTTCACATTCCCTCCATCTCTCTATCACAGATACACACGCAGAGAGTGTGATGCCCAAAAGGGACACTTTGAGGTCATTTCTTGGCAAGACAATTAATATACGACTAATGCATTAGGAAAGGCAGAAAAAGGAGTCCGGGACCTCGTTTCTGATATTAGTGAGGGTCAAGTGCAATGGAGAATCCTTAAAACAACCTTAAGACATCTCTAAGACAGGGATGGACTGCTGTAGGGAAGTGGGGTGGTCACATTTGACCCCAGTGGATCTCAGGGGCAACCCCACTTTGTGTCACCTAAAAATATGGCATAAAGCATCAGAAATTAAGAAAGAGAGGAATGAATGGATTGAAAGTTTAAATAGAAAATTGAAAGAGAAGGAAAAAATTTTAAAAGCAAATCCAAAAGATACCAAAATTCAAGTAGAGATAAAATTTATACAAAATCAAATCTCTAATATTATGGTGGAACAAATGGAAAAAAGATTAAAATTTGCTAAACAAAATTTTTTTGAATTTGCAAATAAATCCGGAAAATTATTGGCTCATCAAATTAAAAAAGAAAAGGCTAAGTGCACAATAACAGTGTTGAAAGATGAGAAGAATACTTATACAAATCAGAACCAAAAATGCTTTTTAAGATTTTATAAGGAATTGTTTAAGAAGCCAATAATTAAGGAGGGGGGGGGGAATGGAAAACTATTTGAAATCAATTACGGTGCAGAAAATCACGGAAGAGCAAAAAAAAGTTATTAAATTCGAATATTACAGCATTTGAGCTATCCCAAGCCATACAAAAAAGTAAAACAGGGAAAGCACCAGGCCCAAATGGGTTTATAAGTGAATATTATAAAGTAACAGAAGATTGTACTGGTGGGCCCTTATTATGGCTGATGAACGAAGGCTTAGAAGGGAAAATACCCCAAACATGGTCTCAGTCCACAACAATTTTGATACCGAAGGAAGATAAAGATTTAACATCCCCCCAAAATTATAGACCTATAGCTTTATTAAATTTGGATTACAAATTATTTGTTATGATTCTGGCAGAAAGATTTAAAAATTTTTTTAGATGATTGGATACACCCAGATCAAAACGGATTCCTTCCGGGTAGATTGATAAAAGATAATATTAGATCTTTGATAAATTTAATCGAAATTCATGAAAGAAGAATTGATAAACAATTGGCAATGTTCTTTATAGACGCGGAAAAGGCGTTTGATAATGTGCACTGGGAATTCATGTTTGGGGTAGCAAGAAAGATGGATGTCGGCGAGAGATTTCAAAGAGTAATTGAAACCATATATGGAAAACAGGATACCTGTTTCATTGTAAATGGAGAAAAAACTTCACCCTGTGAGATGTTTAGAGGAGTGAGACAGGGGTGCCCACTCTCACCGTTACTTTTTATAATGATACTAGAAGTACTATTGAATCAAATTAGAAACAACCCAAAAATTGAAGGATATAAATCAGGAGGTGAAGAATATAAACTTAGGGCATACGCAGATGATTTGGTACTCGCAATTGCCAATCCAAAAGAGAGTATAGGGCAAATACTAAAAATTTTCAAGAAATTTGTTGAAGTGGCGGGGTACAAAATTAATATAGAAAAAACAAATGTAATGAACCTAAATTTGGGAAGAGAAGAAAAGGAATATCTACAAAGGAGATTGGGCTTTCAGATGGTGAAGAGGGTGATGTATTTAGGAATAATACTTTCGAATAGAAATACAAGATTATTTAAAGACAACTACGAAAAGATATGGAAAGGAATAAAAGTAGATTTACAAAGATGGACCAATTTAAATGTATCATGGATGGGAAGAATGGCAATTATAAAAATGGTAATTCTACCTAAAATCCTGTATTTGTTCCAAAATCTACCCATAATTAATAATGATGCACCATTTGGGAGATGGGAAAAAGATATAGTGAAATTTATATGGAATAGTAAAAAAGCAAGAATTAGGGTAAATGTTTTACAAGAGTCTATAGATAGAGGTGGATTGGCTTTACCAAATTTTAAATGGTATTATCGAGCGTGTATGATGGAATGGATATTAGATTGGATAAAGCTGCAAAAGAAAAGAATAATTAATTTGGAAAAATCTGATTTAAAATTTGGAATTCATGGATACCTCTTCTATGATAAAATAAAAATAGACAAAAAGTTTAACAATCATTTGATAAGGAAAAACATGTTTAGAATTTGGAATAAATACAGGAAAATATGGTGTACTCGTATACCTTTATGGACATCTCCAAATGAATCAATATATAAGAGAGAAGTCTTGAAAAAAAATTATTGGGTGTTATACAAAGACCTAACGAAAGTGTGGGAAGGGAAGAGAATACTAAAAACACAAGACGAATTGAATAAAGAAGGATTTTCATGTAATTGGTTTACATATAGACAGATAAAGGAAAGATTTTTAGCTGATGTGAAAGAAAAAGGAATTGGCCCCTTAGAAGAAGGTTTGGAAAAAATAATCAAGGATCCCAAAAAACAAATCAGGAAATTATACAATTTAAATAGGAAGTTTGAATTAGAACAGGAGACCGTTAAAGAATTTATGATAAAATGGGCGCAGGATTTGAAGGAGCAATTACAACTGGACTCCTGGGGAAAAATATGGCAGAAGAAAATCAAATATTCACCATGTGTTTTAATCAAAGAAAATACATATAAATTGATGTATAGATGGCACTTAACACCTTACAACATAGCAAAAATGTATAAACAGAAAAATGATAAATGTTGGAAGTGTAAAGCAGCTGCAGGAACATATCTGCATTGTTGGTGGCGTTGCAAGAAGTCAGAAGATTACTGGAAAAACATACATGGAGAAATTAAAAAGATAATCAGATGGGAAGGTAAATTAGATCCAAAACTGTATCTTTTGAACATGTCAGACGGTTTAAATTTAGAAAAAAATCAGGATAAGTTACTCTATTTTTTTATTGTGGCGGCAAGAATTGTTTTTGCCCAACATTGGAAGGAAACAGATGTACCAACACTGGATGAATGGAGACTAAAAGTGATGGAATTCAGCGAGATGGAAAAACTGACTGCACTGGTGGGAACAGATACAATAGATAGTTATTATGAGGTATGGGCTGCGTGGAAGGAGTATTTAAAGAAAGAGAAAGAGAACTTGATTCACTTAAACTATGGAGTATAATAATAATAATAATATTAGCATATAAATGGAAAAAGGAAACAGGGATGAAAAGGACCAAAGAAATAGAAAAGTAACAGCACCAAGCAGTTTGAGCTCGATTTAATGGTTTTAATGGTTAAAGTATAGTATTCTACAGAGAGAGTTAGTGAGATTTATACTAACACTAAACCAAGAGATCTGGTGTATAGCCTGAGGAAGGGAAAATATATAGTAGAAATGTAGAAACAATGTTATGGTTGAAGAGAGAATAAGTAAAGTAGGTAGGATAAGGATATAAAGAGGTTTGATGTACAAAGTGATGTTTTTGTTATTTTTAAATTTTGTATTTGTGGTATTCAATAAAATTTAAAATCTAAAAAAAATATATGGCATAATGTTTTGCCCCTCAATATCCCACAGCATCCCTTTGGGGAAGTGGAGGCCATTTTTCCACTGTTCGGCCCTCTCTGAGCCATGCACGGCCAAGGTAGGCTTTTTCCCCACAATGCCTCTCCAGAGTCTCAAAATGCTAGAAGAGGGGCTACAAAAGCCAAGAAACTTGTTCTGGGATGGGCTGAGGACCATTTAGGGGCAAAAAGCATTAATCTCCATGGCTCCTTCCCACAAAATTCCAGAATTGGCAGTTTAGGATTTGATATTGAGAAACCTTACAAAGAGGAGAACAATAGTGCCTCACTAAAACTAGAAATTCCAAGATTCCGCAGGAAATTCTTATGACAATTAAATTACATGTGAAAGGGAACTAGGAATGGAGCACAAGTTGAACATGTGTCAACAGTGTGATGCAGCAGCTAAAAAGGCCAATGTAATCCTAGGCTATATCAATAGGAGTATAGGGTCAAGATCAAGGGAAGTAATAGTGCCACTCTATTCTGTTTTGGTCAGGGCTCACTTGCAATAATCCTGTGTCCAGTTCTGGGCACCACAATTTAAACAGATGTCGAGAAGCTGGAGCATGTCCAGAGGACGGAAACCAAAGTGGTCAACGGTCTGGAAACCATGCTCTCTGAGGAACGACTTAGGGAGCTGGGTATGTTTAGCTTGGAGAAGAGAAGGTTAAGAGTGGATATGACAGCCCTGTTCAAATATTTGAAGAGATGTCATATTCAGGATGGAGCAGGCTTGCTTTCTGCTACTCCAGAGAAAAGGACATGGAACAATGGATGTAAGCCACAGGGACAAGAGATTCCACTTAAACTTTAGGAGGAACTTCCTCACAGTAAGAGCTCTTCAACAGTGGAATACACTCCCTCAGAGTTTGGTGGAATCTCTTTCTTTGGAGGTCTTTAAAGAGAGGCTGGATAGCCATCTCTCGGGGGTGCTTTTCCTGCATGGCAGATGATTGAACCAGATGGTCCTTGTGGTCTATTTGAACTCTTTGATTCTATAATTCTAAAGTGGAATCATAGCACTCTGAATGATGAAAGGGCCCTCAGTCTTCATAGAAAGGACAATGGATTCAGGTTCCTTACCCACAGAGGCCACATTGTCATAATTGTCCATCATCACATAACTGTACATAAGTTTCTGCTTCTTCGTCAACAGTTTCCATTCCTCCTCGGTGAAATATATTGCCACATCCGCAAAGGTCACCTGCAACAGAAAATAGCCCTCATCTAGAGAATGACTAAACAAAAGGGGAGGAAAGCACATGGTGCGTCACAAATATTATTTCAACACTTCAGAGTTCAGTCCAGGAAATAAACTTTAAATTCTGCAAACAAGCAAAAAGCTACATCCTCTGAGATCCAGTTTGTCTCGAATCCATTCAATATAATATTTAATATGATAAACAATATAATTTAGGCCATTTCTGGAATATTATTGATACCGACTATCTCAACATGTATAGTACATTTAGTCACCAATGAATCATTTAGCCAGATCTGACCTAATTTCAGAGGCAAATGTCATTTTTACAAAACTGTTCTGGGGAGTACTCTGGGCTTGGGGCCACTGGGCCCACACTCAATTTAGGTCCAGAGATATTCTTCCATATTCCCCAGCATTTCACAGATTGGGAAAGAAAGACACATGTGGACAAGCAACACCAGAAGAGGATCAAGATGGCCAAAGTTGTTAATGATAAAGATCACACAAGCAAGGAAGGGTACAGCAGTTTGCTTGTGCCTCCGACTCCTGGCAAGGGCAAGACCCTGCCCCCTTCTCTCCTCCCCTCTCCCTTCTTTTGAGTTGATGGGATGCACACTCTTTTGAACTTGGAATACATTTTGCAGCAACTGAACTGACCTGAGGAGAAGGGGGAAAGTGGGAGGAGGAGAGTGAAATAGGACATTTTCTAAGCCCCTGAAAAAATGAGGTGACAGAGGATAAACCAGGACTCTCTAGGCCAAACTGGGACAGTATGTTCTCTGCTTGCTTTCATGAGCTGGCCCAGGCACAGATGAAACGAATAGTCAGGATGGCAACTTACCAAAGAGCTGTTGTACCTGGGCAGCCTCTTTCTGTTGGAGCTCAACTCCCTCCGCGTGGCCTTTGCGCCAGCCATCAGGTTGGCAAGGGATCCTGGTGGCCTGCACTTGGTCACTTCCAGAAAGAGAGGCCCCAAAGCCGTGTACAAGGAGTCCGAGATGAAGTTCCTGAGGAAAGGGATCAGGGTTAGGATTGACTTGGCAAGAAACCCTGCAGCACTCAAAGACACAGAGAACAGCATCTTGCTGGTGACATACGGAGGTGACATATGCCTCCTTTGGGCCGATGCAGAGGTGGGCATCCCCTTCCTCCCTCTGCACCAAACAAAGCCCCCTGGACCTAGCATAGATACACTGCAGCTCCCGTACACAACAGATACTCCATGCCTTATTCGAGTGGTGGGGGATTAGGGGATGGGGAATTGGAGAGGGCCCTGGTTATGTCCCCATAGATAGATGTGAAATGAGTGCATCATAAATAAACAAATAAACAGATAAATCATCTGCTGAAACCTCCAGACGTCCCCAGTGATTTTCTCCAGCATCAGCCCCTTTCCCAAGAAGGCTGCATCCGCACTATAGAAATAAGGCACTTTGACACGAGTTTAACCACTCAGTGCTATGGAATCCCGGGATTTTACATTCTCTGCCAGAGATATCTCATGCCACAACAAACTACAAATCCCAGGATTCCACAAAATGGAGCCAGGAGAGTTAAAGCGGTTTCAAACTGGATTATTTCTTCAGTGCAGATACAGCTTGAGTCAGTTGTAAAAGGGTAGAAGCGCCCAAGTCTTGCTTCATTCTTGGTAATATGAGTTATTCTGGTCTGATCTCTTTCCTTCTTGCCTGAAAATCTATTAATAAGGAAACTGGGGAGACTTTTAAAACCTCCCAAAGGAGCCACTTTTGTCCTTTTTTCAGGGACAAGCCTCCTCTTAGAAGCCAAAGCCCAATGTTTGTGAAGAATAAAAATAAGGCTTGTATTAAAACCATCCTCCCCATTTCTGATCCCATTTAAAACCCATGTTCCCCAGAAGGAGCAGAGCTGTGTACGTAATAAGAAAACCCTCTCAGAAAAGAGACACAAAAGACACACAAAGAGACACACTTCCTTCCTTTTGGCCCAAGGAGCCTGACCTCCTTCTCTCTCTGGAGCCTCAGGAGAGAAAGAGAGGCCTCTGTTCAACTGAGGCTCAGAGAAGGTTCTGGAACATTATTCCCCATAGTCACAAGCAGCACAAAATAGCTGCCAGAACACAAAATGGCTGCCGGAACACGAAATGGTCAGGGATGGTGGGAGGGACTGGGATTCAGAGTATCTTCAGGAGGTAATCAAGTGTAAAATACATATCATAAAAAACATCACATATTATTCGCTGATATCAACACGGACCGGAAAAACCTCAAGCAAGGCATTGCTTGGGCGAAGAGGCTCTGCTTCCCTCCAGGACGCTGCTTCGTTGGGGAACCCTTGTCTTATAAAAATTAATTTAAAAAATCACATCTTATATAAATTCCAATTACAGTAATCACAGGGCAGTTATGCTGTTATGACCGGAAGCATATATACAGTTATAATTATATATACATGCTGATGTTGACCAGAACGTGGGGGGTGTATACATGCGCAGGTACATGCATGTGCATGTATAGGTACCCACATATTTCTCCATAAGTTTGCTCATGTTTAAATTGTATGCAAGTAAAAAAGTATATATAAATGGGTGTGTGTGTGTGTGTGTGTGTGTGTATGATCGAACATATATGTTTACATATGCTTGCATCTCTCTCTCTCTCTCTCTCTCTCTCTCTCTATATATATATATATATATATATATAAATACGTTCGCGTACACATGCAGACTTTCATACAGGTATCTATGGGTGTATATATATATATATATATATATAGGCTCATAAAGTTATACGTCTGAGTGCACTTAGATAGAGATGCCTCCACACATGCACACACACACATATCTACACAGATGTACACATGTATATGCACAAACACATATGCACACATACATCTGTTGTTGTCCATTGTTTTAGTTCGTTGTTCCAGGTGATGCTGGAGAAGATGCCCTGCCTCTGGTGGAACCAGAGCCTGCAGGCGATGAGGAGAGGGACTCCTTGCCCGCATCTGGGCTCTGTCCATAGCCTGCAATGCATCTCCTAATTCTGTTGGCAGTCCCTCCCTCCCAACACTTTCTCATTTCCCCCCAAAATCAGCGCAAAGCTGGCAGATGGAAAGAGGTTTTAAAGCAGCATTTGAATCTGCCATATTTTATGAAGAAACTAAATGTCCCAAATGCTATTATCAGTTGTGTAGCGATTATTACAGAAAGACGTAGAGTGCAAACTCCTCAAGTACCTTTATTTTCTGGAGTGAGATGGGCTTTTCCAACTGACTCACTGTGATGATCTCCGGTGGTCCAAGCAGCCAAACTGCGGCCCTGTAATAATAATAATGATGATGATAATAATAATAATAGTAATAATAATAATAATAATAATAATAATAATAATAATAGTTTTATACCCCTCTCTTCAGCCAAAAGGCCATCAGAGTGGGTTACAGATTGTTAATTAGACATTTAGACATCATGGCTCTTAGCCCAGAAGACCCTTAACTTCCTTAAATCACGCTGCCATCATCCAGTGAATTATAAAAGGGCTTCCCTTAACCTACACTGGGACCAGTTAAGGAACCGTATTTCTCCTTCTTTACTGATCTTCCCAAGCATCAACAGAACCAAAACACATGTAAAAGGAGTGTTGAGTAGTAGATACTCCAAGGAGGTATTTATATAGATAATAAAATATGAGTAAAATATAAGTCATACATGATATTAAGAGTCTTGCAGGTACAATATTTGTAAGTATATAATATTCAATTCATAAAAGCTATTAAAATAATAAATAGACCTAAACATCCAATTCTGAGACTAACTTCCAAGATCTGCTCTTTAACTCTCTCTCTCGATCTCCAACCAACACAATTCCCCCAACTGTCTCTTGGTCTCTCAGGCCTTATATCTCCTTCTCACGGAAGCTTCCAGAAGAACCTTTATCTTGCTCTCTGATTGGTCAAGAGAGCCTTCCGTAGCAGTGATGTCATTCTGTGTGGGATGTGGGAAGGACTGGGCTTCCAGCCAATCAGAGCTAGGGATGGTGGGAGGGACTGGGGTTCCAGCCAATGGCAGCCCTCAGAGTGTCCTCAGGAGGACTTCTTCTGTTCCTAAAAGAGCATTGAACCCATGCCTTTGAGACAAATGGTCCACCATTTTGATGCAGTGAGGCTCCTGATGAAGGCAGTTGGTTTGGAGCCACCATAAAAGGAAGCCATTCCTAATGGCTGAATATGTGGTCTTCCTATTTCTATTCCCAGGGAAGGGAAGAGGCCCCTGGAGTGTTCTCTGCCTTGGATCCAAAGAGAACTTGACCTCCAGACAGACTAGAAATCAAATGCATAAACAATAAAACTTGCATGATTGGGAGAGGCTGCCCTAGACTTATATCAGTTTAGTAAAGCAGACTGTCAGGACCTACATGAAAACTTTTCATGTGCTAAAAATGTCTCCCATCACACAAGAAATCTAGATCACCAGATTGTAGCCTTTTCTTTTCCCTCTCACCCCATTTTTAAAGATCCAGGGAGCTAAGGAAAAGAGGGGAGGATATTCCAATATGTCCCATTCTATTGATATTCTGAAGTGGTCAAATCATAAACTGCCTCTACTTCCCCTAAGGCAAGTGGGAGGTATTCAGTTATTTCAATGGGAGGTACCTCTGAGATCCCTGGGGCCCAATGTTGCTGCCCACCCCTGTCTTGGAGATGTCTTCGGGCTGTTTTAATGTTATGCCCAAGATTGTAAGGGCAACCTGTTTATCCTGAGAGCGTGTAATGAAAACCTCTCCCTCCATGGACCTATTCACAGCAAGGCTGAGAAAGACACTGAGACACCAAATTTGGTTTTAAACACCATGCATGTAACATTTATTGAATCACACAAGTAACACAAACTTCACACACACACACACACACACACACAGAGCCATTTTCTCAAGGTAAAACCTAATACTCCAGAGTCAATTTTTAAACCAAGCCCATGTTTTTTCATATATCAACAACACAAAAGCAATTCCAATAAATAAGATAAAATACACACATGTCCATTTTTAAATTCTCTACCACAGACCCACATTTATGACACAATTTGTTAGAAACACACACAGAGACAAAAACCAACAACAGCCTTTTATTCATTATATAAAAACACTTATTAGCTTATACTAAAGACAAAGACAAACAAAGTTCAAATAAGGATTCTCTTTTTATTTTATTCTTCTAACCACCATTTAAAAAAAAAAACTTTATATATTAGCACCTTCTTTTCCACATGGAGGACTTATCCTTTATACTTTTATTCCTGTTCTTTTTCCTCCAAAGCATCCAACCAGACCACTTCACTCATTGATTCAAATAATCCAAACCAACCTGCACCAACAGCAATCCAACTTTCACCTGCTCTGCCTTGTCAGTAGAAGCCGTATGAAAGCAAAACATTCCAATTCCCTCATACAAAGCTTCCCAGCGGTCATGTTTTTCCAATGCCTGTTGAAACCATTCTGAAACCTTATTCAAAGCTATTTCGTACTTATTTCCCTTCAAAAGGGACCTCTTTAAAAATGAACCCCAGTCTTTACTCTCTTCAATAAGATAATCGGCAGCAGAAATCTTCCTGATCTCTGCATCCACAGTACAAAAAAGGTTATCCAAGACGGAGTTTCTGCCTTCCCCCGTCCCCCTTCTGTTTTTCTTTCCAAACATTATGTCAACTGCGGGAGAAAGCACGCCGACTCTCTCCCTCAAAGAACAGAGAAGTTGTGTAAACAGGCTTCCACACCTCCACCTGTTCCCCCTCTGCTCTAGTTACACCTGCGGGAGAAAGCACGCCGACTCTCTCCCTCAAAGAACAGAGAAGTTGTGTGAACAGGCTTCCAAACCTCCACCTGTTCCCCCTCTGCTCTAGTTACCAAACCTTTTGTTACAACTGTGGGAAGAAGCACACTGACTTCCTCCCTCAAAGAACAAAGAAGTTGTGTAAACAGGCTTCCAAACCTCCACCTGTTCCCTCTTTGCCCCTTGTTCCCAGCAAGGGCGTCCCCTTGCACCAAGTCTCAAGATCCATCCCCCCAGCTATGAGAGTCCCCAGAAAGAAAGAGTCTCACCATGCTCTAGGATCCCACTTCTGACACCAAATATGTTATGCCCAAGATTGTAAGGGCAACCTGTTTATCCTGAGAGCGTGTGATGAGAACCTCTCCCTCTGTAGACCTATTCACAGCAAGGCTGAGAAAGACATTGAGACACCAAATTTGGTTTTAAACACCATGCATGTAACATTTATTGAATCACATAAGTAACACAAACATTGATTATCAAGAGCTCTTTCACTCACACATTCATACAATACTCACACACACTTTCCTTCCGCCAAACATTGATCAGTTGTTCTCGAAGGCTGGGGATGACACCGTTGCCGCGGTTGGTGCCAACAAAATGGAGATGAAAGTCCAGGATCTTTATACTTTTCCTTCTCTCTGGCTCTTGGCTGCTGGAATCTTGCAATATTGCAGCCCATTACTCAACTTCCTCTTCTGGGAGGACAGACAGGTTGTTCAGATCAGTCCGTGTTCAAAGCAACTCGTTTTGTTCAAAGTTCTCCATTGTCCTGTCAGTTCCTCATCATGGCGACTCAGGAGGTAAGGTTCTTCCCGGTCACAGTTCGTCACACCTGGACGGCACCCCGCTTCAGCTTCCAAGTTTTCAGACTTTCCTCGCCTCAGTTGCCAAATACCTTCGTCACATCAATGCTTTGCGCGGAACCATCTTGTTTGGTCCTTTAGCTATGTTTAAAGCACAATCCCTTGGTTCTTCGGTTCTTCAGCTCTGGGTTTAAGTCAGAACTCACGCATTCGTCTTACACTTTTAGAGGAACAACTGTTCCCAAGCATCACCATCTGGAATCTTCTTGAGAGATAGGACTAGAACCACCACAATGCATTGCCCCCATCCTCAATTTCCTCAGACCTTTCTGGATGCCATGGTCGATGGTATCAAAAGTCACTGAGAGATCCAAAAGTACCAGCAGGATCACATTTTCCCTGTCAGTATTCAAGAAGAGATCATCTTCTAAGGTGAGCATAACAATTTCGACTCTGTATCCCATCCTTAAGCCAGTTTGAAATGAGTCCAGATAATCTGTTTCATCCAAGACCACTTGGAGTTGAAGAGCAACTGCCCACTCAATCACCTTGCTTAGAAATGGAAGATGGAGGACCGGTCTGTAATTGTTCATGTCCAAGGGATCTAGGGAGGGCTTTTCCATAAACGGCTGTAACACCGCTTCTTTTTAAGCAAGATGGAAAATAGCCCTCCCTAAGAGAAGCATATCTCAGGTGACTCCTAAATGCATCTCCTCCTTGGATGACCAGCCATGACGGGCAAGGGTCAAGAGGGCAAGATGTCTTCTTTACACTTCCAAGGAGCTTGTCCATGTCTTTGGTACTTACAGATTCAAATAGACCCAGTATGATCTTATTCAGAGTCACTGGACACCTCACCTATAGCCTCCGCAATAATGCCAGTGTCCAATTCGGTTCTTATCTATGTTCTCTGTGAAATAGTAATTTAAATGGTCAAAGTGAGCTGTGGAAGGCTCTAATAATGGGTTCTGGGGAGGAAGGTGCTTGAGTCAGGTCCCAGATGTACCCCCCCCCCCCGACTTCAGCACTCCCTTTATGCTTTTCTTTCCTTGGCACTTTCACTCCATTCCTTCCTTCTTCTCCTTTAACATACATCCCTTCAAGGGAGTCCAAGGCCCTTTCAGCATGTTCCCAGAACTGGGGGGGGGGGGCATACTTTCTGGGGCTGAGGGTCTCTTCGCTGGTCCTCCTCCACAGGCTTGTTTTGAAGGGAAAGGTATGTATGTTGAGGAGTGCCTAATCCAGATCCTATGGGCCTTTAAGCCTAGTTCCCAGGTTGCCGGGTGGGTGGGGGGTCTGTCTCCCCAGAAGGGGCTTTGGGGTCCCTTCATCTCCCTCCTCTTGGCTTTGGCCTAGATTTGGGTCTTCTCTCCCCCCAGACAGAGCCCCATCCCCCCAGAGAAAACTCCACCCCTCCTGAATAATGTTGCTTCCAATGCTATTGAAGTACCTGGGCCCCAAGGCCATGCCTCTCTCCAAAGATCCCCCCTGCCCTCTTTTCTCATAATAACCCCCAAGTACCTGGGCCCCAAGGAATCCCCCGAGGAGGGGCAGGGAAGGGAGAGGAGTAAGAGGAAGACTGGCAGAGCCCCTGCCTTTCTTTGGGGTGAGGAGATTAGGGTTTCCTTCCTTCTTACAACCCCCCTCAACTCCCCCCCCTCCAGAAGACCCAGCAGCCAAATCTTCGAAGGAATGAGGGCTCTCCCCACTTCCCTCCTTCAGAGCAGGCTGTGAGGGCGGCAGGTTCAGGGGCTGAGACTGTGCATGCACATTTGCCACCAAAGGCCCCTCCTGACCATGCACAGGGAACGCAAGGACCATGCTGCTGCTGCCACTTACTCCACTGTCAGGCTTTGGAAGAAGGGAAGAATCCCTGGTGGCGCAGTGTTTAAATGCCTGTACTGCAAAACCAGAAGGTTATGAGTTCAATACCAGCGAAGGGGTTCAAGCTTGGCTTGCATCCTCCTGAGATCGCTAAAATGAGTACCCAGATTTTGGGGGGCAATTAGCTTACAAATGTAAACTGCTTAGACACTGTTAGTTCAGTATGAAGCGGTATATAAATGAAGCTGTTTTTTGTTCCGGAACGGAGCCCAAGCTGCGGAGCTGGACTGAGGAGGGAAAAGCTAGGAAGGCTTTGTACATATAGCTCTGATATCTATCTATCTATCTATCTATCTATCTATCTATCTATCTATCTATAAATATGTGTGTGTTTGCCTCTGTTCTTATGGCTGGGAATGGAACTGAGGTGTTACCAAATTTGGTTCTAATAAAATTTTGGGTATATGACCCCTGACTGACCTCATAGAGGACCTGCCGTTAAGCCAAAAGCGAGGAGACCATGTAGGCAACTCACCTTGTAAAGACAGAGTCCCTAGAAAAAGATGGAATTGAAAGGTCTCCGCAGGAAGTTTGGGAGTCGCCAAACCAGAACCACCACTGCTT
>JACSCI010001168.1:0-19303 GCA_016801065.1 Sceloporus tristichus
TTATTTGGCTTCGGGTGGGCAGTTCTGATTTAAATGCTAATGTAAATGCTGGACTGATTTAAATGGGCCTTTGCGCAGCCCCCGTCACATGATAGGGGTTGGCCGAGACGTAGTGTCCATACCGACTTCACTCCTAGCACATGGTGGGGGCGTCAAAATGACGGCGCCCTGTACACACGGGCGCTGCCATTTTGATGCAACAGATGCGTAGTGTATGCACGTCCCGGCCCCTTTGTGACACCGCAAATGCGCCATTGGTGCCTTGCGGCGTCACAAAGCCACGACAACAAGAACCTGCTTTTTGTGGGTTCTTTTTGTTTAGTGATGGAGCCGCACAGTTTGTTGACTTTGGCTACCTTGCGGAGCAAACCAGGATGGCGAGAGACACCCATTTTTGGGCGTTCCGTATCCCGCCATTGTGTTCTCAATAAAGTTCTTTGTTATTTCAACACAATCGACTCACTGATGCATATAAGTTCTGAATTTGCACAAAACTGACCCTTTCTTCTCTTCTCAGTCCTCAGCTCAGTCCCAGCCCTATGAGCAGCAGAGGCAAACACACACATGCATACTTGTATGTGTGTGTGTGTATACGTGCGCGCGCGCACACACGCACACACACACTCAGAGAGACAGAGCTGTATGTACAAAGCAGAGTCTTCACAGCCTTTCCCTCCTGAGTCCAGCTCCGCAGCTTGGGCTCCATTTCGGAAAGAAGGAAGGAAGGGTGTAGTCCTTCCCTTCTTACAAATGCTGACAATGGAATAAGCAGCAGCAGCTAGGGCTTTGTGATCCCTGCGCATGCTCAAGAGGGGCCTTTGGTGGCAAATGTGCATGCAGAGTCTCAGCCCCTGAATCACCCGCCCTCACAGCCTGCTCTGAGTGAGGGAAGTGGGGAGAGCCCTCGTTCATTCAGAATGGCTGGAGGATCTTATGGGGGAGGGTGATGTAAGAAGGACGGAAACCCCGATCTCCTCCCCCCAAAGAAAGGCAGAGAGCCTGCCAGGCCTCCTCTCCCTTCTCTCCCTTCCTTGCCCCCTCCTCTGGGGATTCCTTGGGGCCCAGGTACTTGGGGGGTTATTTTGAGAAAAGTGGAAAGGGGGGACCCTTGGAGAGAGGCGTGGCCATGGAGGGGAGGGGGATTCAAAGGTAAAAAGGACTTTGAGGAGCCCCCTCCCTCCTGGAAAGTGGGGCAGAGGAGAGACCCTCCCTTCTGATGACTCATTTGGGGAAGGGTTTGGTGCTAAATGCAAAGCATCACACAGGATAGGGTTCAATAGTATTGGAAACAACATTTTTGGGGGGGGAGACGTTGTCTCTGTGGTCCTGGGGGGAGGGGGTTCTGTCTGGGCGGGTGGAAAGAGCCAAAATCTAGGCCAAATCCAAGAGGAGGGAGATGGAGTGACCCCAAAGCCCCATCTGTGGAGACTGACACTTCCCTGGCAACTTGGGAACTAGTCTTAAAGGCCCACCGGATCCAAATTAGGCATCCCCCACACATACATACATTTCCCTTCACAACAACCCTGCAGAGAAGGACCAACAGAGAGACCCTCGCCCCCCAAAAGAACACCCTCCTCCCGGTTTTGGGAACATGCTGAACAGGCCTTGGACCCCCTTGAAAGGATGTATGTAAAAGGAGTAGAAGGAAGGAATAAAGGAGTGAAAGTACCAAGGGAAGAGAAGCATAAAGGGAGGGCTTAAGTGTTTGGGGGGGGGATCTGGAACCTGATCCAGGCACCTGCCCCCCAGAACCCATTATTAGAGCCTACCACAGATCTCTGTGATGCTTTAAATGACTATTTCACAGATAATATCTCTCAGATAACAGCTGACTTGGATGCCAGCATTATTGCAGAGGCTATAGGTGAGGTGTCCAGTGACTCTGTGAATAAGATCATACTGGATCAATCTGAATCTGTGAGTACTGAGAATGTAGACAAGCTCCTTAGAAGTGTAAAGAAGACAACTTGCCCTTTGGACCATTGCCCTTCATGGCTGGTCCTCCAAGGAGGAGATGCACTTAGGACTCACCTGAGCTATATCATAGATGCATCTCTTAGGGAGGGCTATTTTCCATCTTGCTTCAAATAAGCGGTGGTACGGCTGCTTCTGAAAAAGCCCTCCCTAGATCCCTTGGACATGAACAATTACAGACCGTCCCCCATCTTCCATTTCTAAGCAAGTTGATTGAGAGGGCAGTTGCTCTTCAAGTCCAAGTGGTCTTGGATGAAACAGATTATCTAGACACTTTTCAAATTGGCTTCAGGACGGGATACAGAGTCAAGATTGCTATGGTCTCCTTAGATGATCTCCGCTTGAACATCGACAGGGGAAGTATGACCCTGTCAGTGTTTTTGGACCTCTCAGTGGCTTTCGATACCATCAACCATGGTATCCATCTGGAAAGCCTGAGGGAATTGGGGATCGGGAGCACTGAGTTGCGGTGGTTTTAGTCCTATCTCAGAAGCAGATTCCAGATGGTGATGCTTTGGGTCAGTTGCTCCTCCAAAAGGGATCTTAAATTTGGCATCCTTCGTCACATCATCCTGTCCTGAATGCTATTTAACATCTACATGAAACCGCCTGGAGAGATCATCCGGAGGCATGGGATGGGGTTTTATCAGTACGCTTATGACATCCAATATCTCTCCATGCCCCAGACCTAAGCGTCAACTAAGGAAGGCATCTCCCCTCTGAATGAATGCCTTGAGGGAGTAATGGGCAAGATGAGGAAATCATCTTAATCCATTTAAGACAGAAGTACTTGTTGTTGGAGCCTCTAACCCAGGTATGGAGGTTTGTCTACCGCTCCTGGACGGGGTCACAGTTCCCCTAAAGGACTATGTGTGCAGTTTGGGGGTGCTCCTGGTTCCTTTGCTCCAGATGTCAGCTCAGATAGATGCGGTGGCCAAGAGTGCCTGTTATCAGCTTCGGTTGATACGCCAGCTGCGCCCTTTCCTGGAACCTGAAGACCCAAAAACTATGGTTGATGCACTGGTAAGCTCACATCTTGACTTCTGCAATGCGCTCTACATGGGGCTACCCTTGCAGTAAGTCTGGAAACTTGAACTAATTCAAAATATGGCAGCTCACTGTGACCATTTTTTTTATTTAGGTTCAGGTGAGCTTTATCTATAAATTCACATACAGTTATACATTTGTGATGGTCCTTTACAGTTATTTATCACTTCCACCAGAATCTCTTGAACAAACACGATATTTACAGATTGATCATATTTACAACTTCTAATACCTTCCAATACATGTTCTATTTATTATCTTGGCATCACCTATATATTCTGTACTGATATTTTGCCCTTTCCTGTATTTTCCCCTTACATTAGAAAAGAGGTAGAGAGCAAACTCTTCAAGTATATTTATTTTCTGGAGTGAGATGGGCTTTTCCAACTGACTCTTATAATTAGTATTAACTATTAATGAGTCCTTCTTTCTGGGAATGGCTCAAGGCCTTAAAGGCTCAGGCCCCTTCCTCCTCCTCCATTTTCTCCTCTGGAGGGACTGAGCATGCTCAGTGGCAGCCAGGGCAGCCATCTTCCTTCAGGGCAGAGGGGCTTCAGTGGCTGCTACTGAGCATGCCCAGATCTCTTGAGACCCATGCTCAGTACTCTCCCTCCCTCCCTTGGTGTTTCCATGGTGACAACAGACTCTGCCTGGCAACAGTGAAGGAGGCCATTCTCAGAGGCAGAAAGACACTCCTCTGGGGGGATGACATCACTGGTGGGCAACCGTCCAATCAGAGGGCAGCTGTAGGGGAAGAAGCTTCTAGAAGGTGCCTGCTGAGACTAGAGAGGCCTGAATGGGGTCCTAGGAGGCTGTGGCTTTGGCCATTGGCTGCTTAGGAAGAAGAAGAGATCCTTTTGGGTCTCCTTCGCAGGGAAGGGAAGGTGGGGCCTCCATGGGGGACTCCCCAGTTTGGTTCCTCTGTGAGAATGAGGACTGGAGGGAAGAGCCCCATTTTGGAGCCAGTGATGGGGGGCTGGAGGGCCTTCTGTAGGGAGGCAGCTTTGGGGCTGGAAGCAAGGAAGGCCCCTTCTCCTCCTCCTCCTCCAAAGGCTCCTCTGGCTGCCAGGCCTCCTCTTCCTTCTTGGGGGTCTCTGTGGGTCTATGAGATTTCAGAGGGGAATCAAAGGGTGTCTCTGTGTGAATATGTACATCTGCTTCTGTTCAGGCAAAAGAGGACCATCTCTGGTGTTGAAGCTCTTTCCAGACTCCTCTCCAAAGGCTGGATCCTGGAGGGAGGGGGCTCCGGCTCTGTTTCCTTCATTGCAAACAGTTGGTCTTCTTTCAACTGGGATGGACATCCTATCGCCCACCAGATGTTGACAGACTACAGCTCCCATCATCCCCTTGGACAGCATAACAAATAAAAGAAGGATGCTGGGAGTTGTAGTACACTGACACCTGGAGGCCAAAAGAAATCCCATCCCTAGTTTAGGACTAAGCCTTGTGCGTAATCCCAGCTAGAGGGGTTTGGGGTTGGTTTTCTTAATGAAGAAAGAAGGAAC
Source organism: Sceloporus tristichus (assembly GCA_016801065.1). Taxonomy (NCBI): domain Eukaryota; kingdom Metazoa; phylum Chordata; class Lepidosauria; order Squamata; family Phrynosomatidae; genus Sceloporus; species Sceloporus tristichus. Next base: position 4,530 of record JACSCI010001168.1, read on the forward strand.
CCAAGACAAGAGCATTTTCCTGTTCCTTCGTTCTGTTCAGTTGGCTTCATTCTGGAGCAACCCTAAGAAGGAGGGAACTCCAAAGACCTTCTTATTAACTGTCTGAACAAGATCTTGCAAGCTGAAAGTCTTCCTTTCCTTGACTCAATCCACCTCCAGCCACTCTTTCTCTTTCCTGATGCCTTCCACTTTACTGACCATCCTCCTTTTTCCCAGGGAGTCATGTCATCTAACTATCTGCCCAAAGTACAATAGCTTCATTGATTTGTTTGATCTTCTAGGAAAGGTTGAGGCTTGCTTTGCTCTGAGAGCCATTGAATTCTATCTTTGGTGGTCCATGGAAGACTGCATAAGTGTTGCACATATAACACACCTCCATTTGTACTTTCTGCAGGTGTGCAAAGAACCAAGATGGCCTCCAAAGTAAGGAAGAGAGAAGAAACTATCCTCAGTTCCTCCTTCAAAGAAGAAAATGGAGGAAAGAATACCTTGGGAGAGTAAATGTTCAGCCCTCCTTTTTTGAAGTGGAGCCATTGGGAATTTGAGAGACTGGGATGCAAAGGGGGTCAGTTATGTACAATCCTCTGTCTTTCAGTGATTAGTTGATCTGTGGTTCCTGCCATCTTGCCCTTGCTTCCCCTTCCAGCCAATCAGGGCCAGGGATGGAGGGAGGGACTGTCCTTCTGTGGAAAATTGATTAAGGGAGAAAAAGATGACAAATGCAATGAACTATAAGGGAAGGTTATTGTGGGGGTATCTTTCCCCTTTTTGTTGATTTGTTTTTAGTGGTTTTAATTCTGTGGAGAGTTTGTTTAATTGGGTTTTAGGAATAACCTTTTGAGGTCTTTACTTATGCTTTTGCATATTCTTTGGTCAGCATTGGTTTTGATTCTTGTTAGCCACTCCTGCATTCCCAGGGCTGGGGAAAAGACAGAAGGTGGGTGGGTGGAAGAACGATGATGAAAGCAGAGGAGGAGAAGGATCCACTCTTCCCAGAGCCACCTCCAGCTCTGTCCTGTTTTGCCCTTGCAAGGCTAACCAACCCTCAGTCCAGAATCTCAGTGTTTCAAGCACTGAGTGAAAGGGAGAAAGGATGGTTGTCTCACCAAGTCCTGTGTAGCAAAAGCAGTGGTGGTATAATCCAGTCCACGTTCATCACGAGGCTTCAGTCATTCCAGTCCATCAGGTTCAAAGGGGAAATCTGAGAGTCCTCCAGGTCCGAGCAGAATTCCAGGTAACAGGCATTCAGCCAACATTCAAGGCAAGAGCAAGGTGTCTCCCAAGCACCACGGATGGTTCTCAACCATGCTGGACCGAGGGAGGTGCTGGGATATTTCTAACCCATCTGGGTCTCACATGTTCTAGCTGTTGGCTTCCTACTTAGTCACAGAGAATGCCCTTGTCTCTCTTTTCCTTGGGGCCCCAGTCAATCTGGCTCAGGAGGAGGGAAACCTTGCTGCTGGGAACCTGACCCTGGGACTGGCTGCAGGCTTACCTCCGGAGGATCTGGACAGTGGCTGCACCCTTGGCTTGTCCCTGGGATCTCAGAATCAGAGGACAGGCCTGGCTCCTAGCGGCAGGGCATGGCAAGCCCTCATCTGGAATGCCACCTTCATTTCAAACCCCAAAGGGGAAAGTTCCCAGAGACCTTCCCTGCAGAGTCTTGTAGGGCCAATTGGCTGTGAGGTTTGAGGTACTTCTGGTGAGATGCAGTTGTAGGGCAACACTTTTGGAAGGCACCCATTTGGGGAAGAGGAAGAGAGAGGGAGGTGCGGCGGAGAACAGGAGCCGGAATCACCTGTTCCTCTGGATAGAACTGGATTGCAGCTCCCAGCAGCTTCTAGCAAGCATGGCCAATGGTGAGGGAGAGTGGGAGTTGCAGTCCATCAACATCTGAAAATCTACCTGATTCCCATCCCTGTTGGAAAGGCTGGGTTGCTTTTAAAGAGTTTGTGGGTGGTGGCTTGCCCCCAAATTTGTTGGGCAATCAGCTCAGGACTGGCATCTCTGCCAGGATGATGTTCCTGGCACCCTCACGCTTGACCTTGCCTGAGCCAGGGAAGAGCTGCCACACTCAGAGGCATTCCTAGTATATTTGTGCAAATCATTCATCAATCATCTCTCTCTTCCACAGCCTTTTTGGGTCCAACGGAGCTGCTGGACAAGCAGAAGAGGTCGAGGCTCACTTTCTCTTGCCAGACCCATAACTTCCGCACCCTTTCCCAGCAGTGCACTAGGTGACGCCCTCTGCACCCTCCTGGCAATGCCCTTGGCCATCTTTCTGGCCTGGGCCAGTCAGGCACTGGGCCATCTCCCTTCCTGATCTCTCACACCGAGTTATAGTCAGTGCCCTGACTGAGGTGCTCTGGACAGTGCTAGAAGAAATGTTTGCCTTTGTGAGGAATGGGAATCTCTGGCTTCAATAATCTTATTCAAGAAGAATATGCCAAGATTCCAAGGAAGTCAGTGATCATGTGAAATAAAAGTACTGTCAGTCCTTGGTATACGCTGGGGTTTGGTTCCAGGACCCACAGTGGATGCCAGAACCCATGCATGCTCAAGTTACAGTGGGCCCTTGTTATACGCTGGGGTTTGGTTCCAAGATCCCCTGTGTATTACAAAATCTGTGTATGCTCAAGTGCCATTCAATACAATGACATAGCAAAATGGTGTCCCTTATAAAGAATGGAAGAGCAAGGTCTGGTATTTGAAATTTATACTTTTTTTTAACATTTTCAAACCGTGTATCCTTGAATCTGTGTATAATAAAATAATCCATGTATAAGAAGGGCCGACTGTACCTTAAATACAATTTAAACCCCCTTTTAAAGGAACAACTGTCCCCAAGCATCTCTGTCTGGAATCTGCTTGAGAGATAGGACTGGATCCACTGCAATGCATTGCCCCCGATCCCCAATTCTCTCAGGCTTTCCAGAACGATACCATGGTCGATGGTATTGAAAGCCACTGAGAGATCCAAAAGCTTCAACAGGGTCACACTTCATCAGTCGGTGTTGAAGCAAAGATCATCTACTAAGGCGACTATAGCATTCTCGACTCCGTATCCCGTCTTGAAGCCAGTTTGAAATGGGTCTAGATAATCTGATTCTTCCAAGAATGCTTGCAGTGGAAGAGTAACTTCCTTCTCAATCACCTTGTTTAGGAATGGAAGATGGGAGACGGATCTGTAATTGTTCATGTCCAAGGGATCTAGGGAGGGCTTTTTCAGAAGACACCGAACCACCACTTCTTTTAAGCAAGATGGAAAATAGCCCTCCCTAAGAGATGCATCTATGATACGTATCAGGTGAGTCCTAAGTGCATCTCCTACTTGGAGGACTAGCCATGAAGGGCAAGGGTTGAGAGGGCAAGTTCTCTTCTTCACACTTCCAAGGAGCTTGTCCACGTGCTCAGTACTCACAGATTCATATTGATCCAGTATGATCTTATTCACTAAGTTACTGGACACCTCACCTATAGCCTCTGTAATAATGTCGGCCTCTAGAAGAAGGGAAGGAGTCTGCCCTTCCTTCCTTCCTTCCTTCCATCCATCTTTCCTTCCGGAATGGAGCCCAAGCTGCGGAGCTAGACTCAGGAGAGAAAGGCTGGGAAGACTCTTCTTTGTACATATAGCTCTTTCTCTCTCAGTGTGTGTGTGTGTGTGTGGTTTGCCTCAGTTCTTATGGCTGTGAATGGAGCTGAGAACTGAGGAGAGAAGAAAGTGTCAATGTTGTGCAAATGCAGAACTTCTGTGCATCAAAGAGTCCAGTGTGTTGAAATAGTAAAGAACTTTATTGAGAACACATAGAAGGAATTCAGTGTTTAAGCCAGAACTGCCACCTCCAAGCCAAACTATACATTAAAACCCAAAACCTAAAACACCACCCTCTTCCCAACCTAGCCCCCACCTCCAATTCCTACAGTCTATGCCCCACAGGTAACAAGACCCCCTTCGCCACCCCCAGAAACTAACCCCCTTCCTGTTAATATCATTCCCATAACTATTTGAGCCACCTGCAACAAATCTCACCCCTCTATTTCGCTAACCTATACTACAATCTCCAGTCAAATTTATAAACTATGATCTATACTAATAGCAATGAAAACCTAAACTTAACAAAATATAACTTTAAAACATAAACAGACTTATCCACAGACAAACCACAGACATATGGATAGACAACCCTTACAAACAAAACCATAAGGGCCTTTCCACTGCTGGATTGAAAATATATTTTCTATATTAATTCTTGAAAAAATAATGTTAGTTCATTTCTGGGATTTGTGTGGCTTCTCTCCTGTGTGGCCTCTCTGATGTCTCTTTAGGTATGACTTCGATGAAAAGCATTTCCCACAATGCTGGCATTTGTATGGCTTCTGTCCTGTGTGGACTCTCTGATGTGTTACTAGGTTTGACTTCAAAGAAAAACATTTAACACAATGCTGGCATTTGTGTGGCTTCTCTCCAGTGTGGACTCTCTGATGTGTCACTAGGTTTGACTTCAAAGAAAAACATTTCCCACAATGCTGGCATTTGTATGGCTTCTCTCTTGTGTGGACTCTCTGATGCTTGACAAGGACTGACTTGTAGGCAAAACATTTCCCACAATGCTGGCATTTATGTGACTTCTTTCTTGTGTGGACTCTCTCATGACTGACAAGTTCTTCTGTAAACAAGAACAATGACAGACAAGACAATCTCAGCGTTAAGAGAAGAAGATGTTACCCCAAGATTTAGCCCTACGTTCACCCCTCCCTATTTCAGGTTAAATTAATAAAGTTGGTGTGAGTGACCTGAGCATGACCCTGTTCTGGATGCCCCCAAATCCATATAATGATTGTATCCTTACTCATAGGAGCTAGCAAAGAAGAGATTGTCGGGGAACTTTCATGAGGAAATCAGTGGAAGCAGATAATCAGGCAGTTGAAAAATATTCCATTAAATATATGTAAAACTATTTTAATGGAAAAGTGGCATCATTTCCTGTGAGACTGCCATTGAGTGTTGAGTCAGAGCACATGGCATGATGCAAGCTAACTGCAGAGGATGCTTAGTGCTGTGTGGCACCAGGAGAGGACTCACAACCAGTGCAGTATACAGCTAAAAAGGCCAATGTCATTCTAGGTTGCATCAATACAAGAATAGCCCTAGATCAAGGGATGTAATAGTGCTACTCTATTCTGCTTAAGTCAGAATAATCCTCTGTCCAGTTCAGGACCCCACAATTTAAAAAGGATGTTGTCAAGTTGGAACATGCCCAGAGGAAGGCAGCCAATGTGGTGAAGGATCTTGAAACCATCAAGCCCTTTGAGGAGCGACAGTAAGACCTCTTTGACAGTGCAACTCCCTTAGTTTCGTGGAGTCCTTTTCCTTGGGGGTCTTTATACAGAGGCTGGATGGTGTTTGGAAATGTATTCCTGCATGGCAGAAGGGAGTTGAACTGGATGGCCCTTGTGGTCTATTCCAACTCTATGATTCTACAATTCTAGTGGAATCATAGCACCATCATAATTAAGCATAAAAGGGACCTCAGTCTTCATAGAAAAGAGAATGGATTCAGGTTCCTTACCCACAGAGGCCACATTCTCATAATTCTCCATCATTACACAATTGTACATAAATCTTTGCTTCTTTGTCAACAGTTTCCATTCCTCCTCAGTGAAATATACTGCCACATCCGCAAAGGTCACCTGCAACAGAAAACAGCCTTCATCCAGAGAGTGACTAAGGAAAAGGGGAGGAAATCACATGGTGCATCCCAAATATTATTTCATCACTTCAGAATTCAGTCCAGGAAATAAACTTTAAATTATGTTAGCAAGCAAAAACCTGCTGCCTTTCAAATCCAGTTTGTCTCGAATCCTTTCACTATAATATACTTACGGAGCTGGACATGTTTAGCCTGGAGAAGGCAAGGTTAAGAGGTGATATGATAGCCCTGTTTAAATTTTTGAAGGGATGTAATATTGAGGAGGGAGTAAGCTTATTTTCTGCTGCTCCAGAGAATAGGACCTGGAACAATGGATGCAAGCTCCAGGAAAAGAGATTCCACCTGAACATTAGGAGGAACGTCCTGAAAGTAAGGGCTGTTCGACAGTGGAACACACTCCTTCCTCCGAATGCAGTGGCGTCTCCTTCCTTGGAGGTCTTCAAGATGAGGCTGGATGGTCATCTGTCAGGTATGCTTTGATTGAGAGTTCCTGCATGGCAGAATGGGGTTGGACTGGATGGCCGTTGGGGTCTCTTCCAACTCTATGATTCTAATATCATAAACAATATAATTTAGGCCATGGCTGGGATGTTGAGGATGTATTAGGATACTCACTATCCCAACACAAACAGAACATTTAGCAACCAAAGAATTATAGTGCATTTAGAAATTTCTTGTCACATTTCAGAGGAAAACGTAATTTTAATAACAGTTTTGGGGAGCATGCTGGTATTGAGGGCCAATGGGGCTACCCCATATTTAGATCCAGAAATATTCCCCCATATCCTCCAACATTGCAGAGATGGGAAAAGCAAGACACATGTGGACAAGCAATCCAGAAGGCGGTGAGGATGGCCAAAGTTGTTTATGAGGAAGGTCACACATATGGGGAAGGGCACAGCAGTTTGCTTTAGCTTCAGCCTCCTGGGAAGGGCAATATCCTGCATCCATCTTTCCTCTCCTCTCCCCACATTTGAGGTGATGGGGGGCAAACTGAATGGCATTCAGGAATTGAAGTGAGCTGAGAAGGGGGAAAGTGGGAGGAGGAGAGAGCAACTGGGACATTTTTGAAAGCCCCCGAAAAAGTGGGGTGACAGAGGGTTAACTAGGACTGTCTCTGCCATATTGGGAGAATATGTTCTCCGCTTGCTTTCATGTTGTTGTGGGTTAAGGACTGGGTAACTCTAGAGGATGAAAGACTTCTGGAATTGGAAGGGGATGGGTTGAAATTTGGTTGGCATGCTTACTTGGCATATGGGAAATCCCAACAAAATAAAATTTTTATGGATCATTGTATTATGAAACCCCTGTTAAAAATCTGGAACAGTTACAAAGATAGAATCCTACCTAAATTGAACGGATGGGTCTCCCCTCATGAAGCCTTCTTTAGAAAGGAAATGGCCAAAGAGTCAAAATGGCGTAATTATAATGATTTATTGGAATTTCAGGAAGGAAATTGGGTAATTAAAACAAGAGAAAAACTACTGGAAGAAGGATGGAAAGGAACATGGTTCGCATACAGACAGATCTATGAACGATTTAGGTTAGATGAGAAAACATATGGTTTTGTAAGAAAGGAGGATGACCCTCATTTAGGAAAGATTTTGGCCCTTGACTAAAATTAATTAGCAAAACCTATAAAACACTATTACAGTATGACACAGAAGAGGAGGTGGTAAAAGACCAGATGATTAAATGGGCAAAGAGTGTCGGCCACCCTATATTACTTTCACAATGGGAAAGAGTTTGGAAAAACGGATTTAGATATACAGCTTCTCAAAACTTGAGGGAGAATTTTTACAAAATGTTTTGTCAATGGTATCTCTCACCAGACAAACTAGTAAACATCTATAAAAAGAATAGCAACAGATGCTGGAAATGTAAAAAGGATATTGGTACCTTTTACCACTGCTGGTGGGCATGTGATTGGGCTAAAAAAATTTGGGCAATGATTAAGGATTGCATCAGCGAAATTTTAAATATCAATTTACATTTAAAACCCGAATTTTATCTTTTGGGTATATTTGGAGATGAAATTCCCTCTAAATATGGAAAAATTGTTTTTTATATGGTTTCTCTTTCCCGGATGTGTTATGCTCAAAAATGGAAATGTAGTGATATTCCAACAAAGGAGGACTGGATGATAAAATTGTATGATGGAATAGAAATGGACAAATTAATTCAGACATTGAGGAATGAAAATAAGAGGAAATTAACGGAAGAATGGAGTGTGGTTATCAAATTTTTGAAAGCGAATTTGGGGAATTTAGCAGCTATTAATATACCTTGATTTGGTAAGATAGAACCCATACTTCCTTCCTGTTAAATTTTAAGAAAGTCAATTAATCAAGTTAGTACATACTGGTAAGAAGGAAGCCAATTAGCATGTAAGAATGAAGAGAGAATGAGATTTGGAAGAAGAGTGGAAGATAAGAAAAGTATAATTTGGAAGCCTAGAATTTTAGTTTAGAGAGGGCTTAGAGTAAGAAATTGGGACCATAATGAAGAGAAGAAGAATATATGGGTTAGGGAAGAAGGAGAGAAATATTTAGTTTAGTGTAGTTAAGAAGAAGTGAAGAAGAGTTAAGTAAATTTTAGGGTTAGATAGATAAGTTGATAGATGGAATGGGGAGTTTTTACAAATATATAGCCCAATTTTATAATGAGCATCTTTATTATGTAATATGATCTGTGTAAAGGTATCAATGGATAGGTGTGAATGTTGTTTGTATGTTCATATATTTTGTATTGTTTTAATTTTAATAAATAAATAATTATATATATAAAAAAAGAAATAAATAGTCAAGAACTTCAACTCACCAAAGAATTCTTGTACCTCCGCAGCCTCTTTCTTTTGGAGCCCAACTCCCTCCGCTTGGCCTCTGTGTTGGACATCAGGTGGGCAGGGGTCCTGGTGGTCTTGCACTTGGGTCACTTCCAGCAAGAAAGGCCCCAAAGCCGTGTCCAAGGAGGCCGAGATGATGTTCCTGAGAAAAGGGACCAGGGTTAGGATTGGCTTGGCAAGAAACCCTGCAGCACTCAAAGACACAGAGAACAGCATCCTGCTGGTGAGATACACAGGTGACATATGCCTTCTTTGGGCCAATGCAGAGGTGGGCATCCCCTTCCTCCCTCTGCTCCAACCAAAGCCTCCTGGACCAAGCGTAGATTCACTGCAGCTCTCCTACACAACAGTTACTCCATGCCCTATTAGAGTGGTGAAGGATGAGGGGATGGGGAATTGGAAAGGGCCCTGGCTATGTCCCTGTAGCTAAATGTGAAATGACTACATCATAAATAAATCATCTGCTGAAACCTCCAGAGGTCCCCAGTGCTTACCCCCAACACCATCCCCTTTCGAAAGAAGGCTGCATTGGCACTATAGAAATAAGGCACTTTGACCGCTTTAACTGCTCAGTGCTATGGAATCCTGGGCTTTTACCTTTGGGATACTTAGCCTTCTCTGCCACAAAGAACTACAAATCCCAGGATTCCACAGGATGGAACCAGGAGAGTTAAAGTGGTTTCGAACCGGATTATTTCTCTAGAGCAGATACAGCCTAAATCAGTTGTAAAAGGATAGAAGCACCCAAGTCTTGTTTTTACCCTCCAAATAATGGTTTTCCTTTTAAAAAATAAGTAGTTTGTTTTAGTCTGTAAGTAATCCTTTGGCTTAAGCATTAATAAACTTATATATAAAAAGTCTGTAATCCTTATTTTTGTTGTTCTTGTTTCTTTCTATTTTTATTTGGTCATTTGAGATGGCTTCCTTCTTGAGTGAAAATCTCTTAATAAGGAAACTGAGGAGACTTTTAAAACCTCCCAAAGGAGCCACTTTTGGCCTTTTTTGGGGGAGAAGCCTCCTCTTAGGAGCCAAAGCCCAAGGTTTGTGAAGAAGAAGAATAAGGCTTGTATTAAAACTTTCCTCCCCATTTCTGATCCCTTTTACAACCCATGTTCCCCAGAAGGAGCAGAGCTGTGTAGTAAGAAAACCCTCTCAGGAAAGAGACACACTTCCTTCCTTCTGGCCCAAGGAGCCTGGCCTCCTTCTGACTCTGGAGCCTCAGGAGAGAAAGAGGAGCCTTTGTTCAACTGAGGCCTCAGAGAAGGTTCTGGAACATTATTCCCAACAGTCACAAGCAGCACAAAATGGCCGCCAGAACACAAACTGGCCTCCGGAACACAAAATGGCTTCCAGAACACAAAATGGCCTCCTGAGTCTCAGCGCTTGGCAGTTGGAAGTTTGAGGCCTTCAGGGAACCCAAAATGGAGGATGAAAGGGCCCCAAACTTGGAAGGGGCCTCAAACAGGTTTTCCAAACCTAAAGAACACCTAAAATGCCAAACCAAAACAGCATTCCCAGAGTTCCATAGCACTGAGCCATGGTCATTACAGTGGTGCAGAACAAGAATGCCCATGGATGGTGGCATTAATGATGATTAAGGTCTGGCAGCAGCTCTATCCTCTCCCCCCCAGGCCTGATATCATCATCATCAATCTCATCATCATCTTTGCTACAGCATGAGAGCCGCCATTAAAAGCATTGAAATCCCTTTTGGGGAGTCCCACTCTCCCACCTTCAGAGAGTGGGCCATGCCTAGAAGGACTGCTGGATCTCCTTCCTTCCCACCTTAATGGCAGTGGCCAAAGGAAAGCAGCAGCAGCAGTAGACCCAAGCCAGGCCCAGCCAGACCTCAGTGCAGCAGTGAAGCCTAGTGGTTCCAGGTCTTGTCTCTCTGCTGCCTCTTCACTCCACTCCCTCTCTCTCTCTCTCTCTCTCTCTCTCTCTCCTTCCTGTCTGTCTCCTTCTCCCTCTAAAACTCTGATCCTCTCTTCTCACTCACTCTTCTGTGCACAGAGCTAAATAGAGAAGCAAAAGTTCCTCCTCTTCTTGAGGCTGACCAATGGGGACAGAGGACCTGGAAGACCCCGCCCACTGCCACAGACTCACATTTTGTGTTCTGGAGCCTATATTGTGCTGCTTGTGACTGTTGGGAATAATGTTCCAGAACCTTCTCTGAGGCCTCAGTTGAACAGAGGCCTCTCTTTCTCTCCTGAGGCTCCAGAGAGAGAAGGAGGCCAGGCTCCTTGGGCCAAAAGGAAGGAAGTGTGTCTCTTTGTGCGTCTTTTGTGTGTCTTTTCAGATAGAATTATCTTACAGAGCTCTTCTCCTTCTGGGGATCATAGGTTTTAAAAAAGGACCAGAAATGGGGGTGATAGTTTTAATACAACCCTTATTATTATTCTTCATAAACATTGGGCTTTGGCTTCTAAGAGGAGGATTGCCCCCAAAAAGGCCAAAAGTAGTTCCTTTGGGAGGTTTTAAAAGTCTCCCCAGTTTTCCTATTAAGAGATTTTTACTCATGAAGGAAGCTGACAAACCAGACCATCTCATATGACCAAGAATGAATCAAACAAACAACAACAAAAATAAGGATTAGAGAGAAAAATAAAGTGCTTAGTTTTTGAAAGTAAAACCATTATTAATAGGGGAAAAACCAGACTTTGGTGCTTCTACCCTTTTACAACCAGCTCAGGCTGTATCTGCACTGCAGAAATGTTCCAGTTCGAAACTGCGTTAACTCTCCTGGCTCCTTCCTGTGGAATCCTGGGATTTGTAGTTAGTTGCGGCACCAGAGATCCAGAGCCACCCCAAGGCAAGGCTCTCCAGGGCTCTCTTGGCCCTCCTTTGCTTGCAAATACAGTGGGCCCCTGGTATACGCGGGGGATCCTTTCCAGACCCCCCCCCGCGTATACTAAAATCCGCGTATTCTGAGGGATGCTCTGGTGGGGGATGCTGGGAACTGCAGTCCAACAATCTCTGCAAGGCCTTGCTTTGCCTTCTCCTCCTGAGCCAAAGCAAAAGAGGAAATCTTGCTGGAGGACTTTGTGGAGAAGGAAAGGTGTTTTCAGGGGGAAGCAGGAAGGGCAGTTTAAATGCAGGCAGGTCCTTGAGGGCAGGCTGACCAGTTGTCTTCCTTTCCCAGGACATGTCCTACATTTCAGCCTGCTGTCCAGGAGGAGGCCCAAAAGGTCATCTGTTTTTAGCCTGACTAAGAAGCATGAATGTACATTTCTCTGAAGGTTTTTAGCTTTTATTTGGTCACACTCTCCATTTTCCTTGAATGTCTTCCACTTTGCAGTGCCTTGTCCTCCTTTGTGGGGAGGACATCTGGTCACCCTGCTTGAGGGTCTCTTCCCCGATAGGGGGATGTGGTCCAGAGAGAGGGCCAGCCGTGGATCTCCAGGGGTAGTGTTAGGGTCCAGAAAAGGGAGGGAGAGGCTGGGAAGCCAGACCTTCAGAGTTTCTCCATGCAAAGCAGCTGCTCCAACCACTGGGCTATACAGTACTGTATTCCCTTCCCAATGGGTGCAGGGGTACAAAGCGGCTGCTGGCATTTTATCTTCTCAATCCTCCCTGCATTGATCACCTCTCCTGTGGCACAGCCCCACTTCTGCCCCAAAACAGTCTTATGGAGAGGGCCCAGTTCAAGGGGGGGCTGAGGATTTCTGTTCATACATTTTGTGAGAGATAATGTTTTAAAGAAAGCTTTTCCTCTGCTTTGGTTTTGTGGAAAAATACCTAATGTATAGCATTTCCCACCTTGGCAAGGGATAGGGTCAAATTAGTGGGGTCCCTAGGGACTGTGGGACCCATGACCGCTTAGCAAATCTATGGGAGACGCTGCCTCAAAGAGCATTGGAGGAGTCTCTGGCTGGATGGCCATCTCTTCAGAGGACTTGGAGGGCAGAATGGGGTTGACTGTTTGGCCCTTGGGGCTCCCTTCCAGCAAGAGGAGCCTAGGAAGCCTACCTTACAAGGCTGTTGTGGGAGTTAACACAAGACAATTACTACACAAGAATGGCCACCTTTTAGCAGTTTACAATAAAAAAAATATCCATACAATACAATAAAAACATGTTTCATGATATCCCAAACCCTTCCTAACCCTCCCATCCAAAATAAAATACCATTAAATTACTGGACAGTTATAAAAACAGTTATTAAAAGCAGGGATAGTAGCCAAAGCCCAATGTTTGTGAAGAAGAATAATAAGGCTTGTATTAAAACTATCCTCCCAATTTCTGATCCCTTTTAAAACCCACGTTCCCCAGAAGGAGCAGAGCTGTGTAATAAGAAAACCCTCTCAGAAAAGAGACACAAAAGACACACAAAGAGACACACTTATTTCCTTTTGGCCCAAGGAGCTTGGCCTCCTTCTGACTCTGGAGCCTCAGGAGAGAAAGAGAGGCTTCTGTTCAACTAAGACCTCAGAGGTGGTTCTGGAACAATATTCCCCACAATCACAAGCAGCACAAAATGGCTGCCAGAGCACAAAATGGCCACTGGAACACAAAATGGCTGCCTCTGCCTCAGCGCTTGGCAGTTGTCAGTTTGAGGCCTTCAGGGGTAGAGAGAGAGAGAGACTGAGGGGAAGAGAGGAAGGAGGTCCTGGAGGGAGGGGGTCTTGGGAGATAGAGAGCCTTCCTGAGATATTTGGGGTTCACTAACTAACAAAGGGGTTTCTGGCTTCATAAAGGATTTGGGGCAAACAGGATCTGAAAGACAGTAGTAGCTTTTTCTCTTGCCAATGGGATTTGCAGTGTATTTCCTGGACTTTATCTCCCAGCATCCACAGGGCCAGAAAGAGGAGGGGTCCTGCCCTGCAGTAAGGCCCCTCCAATCCCTCTGAACCAAGGACTACAACTGACATGTCTGTCTGTGTTTCTTTATTTCTTTCTCCCTATCTGTCTTGTGAGGTGTGATTAAGCCCTGTTAGTGGTGTTACTCCTCTTGTTGTTGTTGTGTGCCTCCAAGTTGTTTCTGACTTATGGCAACCCTAAGGGAAGTCCTTCATGACCTTTTCTTGGCAAGATTTGTTCAGAAGTGGTTTTGCAAGTGCCTCCTTCTGAGGCTGAGAGAGTGTGACTTCTTGTCACTCAGTGGGTTTCTGTGGCCAAGAGGGCATTCAAACCCTGGTCTCCAGGGTTATAATCCAGTGCTCCATCCACTAAACCACGCTGGCTCTTTCTTGAGGCTTTGTAGTTTTTTGTGGTGAGGCTCCAAGTGATTGCCGACTTCTGGGGAGCATCTCCAGGGGTTTTCTTGGCAAGAGTTGTTCTGAGGAGGTTTGCCATTGCCTTTCCCTGAGGCTGAGAGAGTGTGACTTCTTGCCCAAGGGACCCAGATGGTTTCATGGAAGAGTAGAGCACTGGACCCTGGCCTCCAGAGTTGCAACCCAACACTCAAACCACTGCACCACACTGCCTCCCATTCCCATGTATAACCTGAGAAATAAATGCAGACTTTTTTCTGCTCTTCATGTGTGTCTTCAAATAGTTTCCAACTTATGGCAACCCTAAAGCAACCTTATCATGGGGTTTCCTTGGCAAGTTTCTTCAGAGAGAGATTGCCATTGCTATCCTCTGAGGCTGAGAGACTGTGACTTGCCAAGGGTCACCTAAGTCCAAAACACACGGCAGCAATAATCCAATCTGAGATTGCTTTAACTACCCTGCTCAGTGCTAGGGAATTCTGGGAAATGCAGTTTTGTGAGACATTGATCCTTCTCGGTCAGAGGGCTCTGGTGCCACAACAAACTCCATTTCCCAGGATTCCCTAGCACTGGGCCAGGGCAGTTAAAGCGCTCTCAAACAGGTCTATGGCTGCCGTGTGTTTGGACCTTTCTTGGCCGCAAACTGTCCATAGCCTGCAATGCATCTCCTAATTCTGTTGGCAGTCCCTCCCTCCCAACACTTTCTCATTTCCCCCCAAAACCAGCACAAAGCTGGCAGATGGAAAGAGGTTTTAAGGCAGCATTTAAATATGCAATATTTGATTTTAAAAAACCCTAAATGTCCCAAATGCTATTATCAGTTTTGTAGCTATTATTACAGAAAGACGCAGAGTGCAAACTCCTCAAGTACCTTTATTTTCTGGAGTGAGATGGGCTTTTCCAACTGACTCTCTGTGATGATCTCCGGTGGTCCAAGCAGCCAAACCCCGGCCCTGTAATAATAATAATAATAATAATAATAATAATAATAATAATAATAGTTTAT